>JARQOD010008667.1:0-34700 GCA_033576555.1 Oophaga sylvatica
GCCTTGGCCACCAGGGAGATTCCTACCTCACTGGAGAAGCTTATCTCCATATCTACCCGAGTTGACCTTCGCTTTCACGAGCGGTGGTTGGAGCGGGTCCAGTGTAGACTGAGGTTTCGGCTGGCTCCAACATTTGCCAGACCTCTGGAATCTCCCATTCAGGCGTCCAACTCCCCGGAGGTCATAGAAGTTGTTCGAACGGGACCTAAGTCTCGGCCCGTGGTTTGTAACAATTGTCAGCAGTTGGGACATTATGCCAATAGATGTCCCCAGCGATCGGGAACACGATTGCGTCTAGTGACCATGGGAGGAGGTTCACTAGAGTCAGCAGCATTCGCCTCCAAGCTGTCCTTTAAAGGGACAATCTCTTTTGGTCCATCCACTCTAACAGTTGAGCTTTGTGTGGATTCTGGAGCAGAGGGGAACTTTATGTCCTCTGCTTTTGCTCTCCGCCACACAATACCTCAGGTGATGCTCACCAAACCGGTGACTGTTCGAGTGGTGAATGGCTCCATACTGCCCTCACTGATCACACATCAGACAATCCCTCTCACATTAGCTATGTCTCCTTCCCATCAGGAGATTATTTCTTTCCTTGTCCTTCCTGAGAGTATAGATGAGGCTCTGCTGGGAGTACCCTGGCATCGTCTTCACTCCCCACATATTGAGTAGTCCTCTGGGAAGATACGGGGTTGGAGTGAGTCTTGTAGAGGTAGATGTGTGAGGGAGTGTGTTCAGGTTGCTACTACAGGGATACCCGCAGATCTCACTTTCCTGCCCAAGTGCTATTGGTCCTATGTAGACGTGTTCTCCAAAAAGCTGCGGAGACAATTCCGCCTCACCGCCCCTATGACTGTCCTCTTACCTCTTGCCAAAAACCCGCACACCAGAAGACTTCATCCACTTTAAATTCATGTTAAGAACTTATAATGCTGCCCTTTACCTCGCCAAACAGACCTACTTCACCACCCTGATCTCTTCACTAGCCAACAACCCCAAGAAACTTTTTGACACTTTTCACTCCCTCCTCAGGCCAAAAGCACAAGCCCCTATCACAGAAATTTGTGCTGATGACCTGGCCTCCCACTTTATAGAAAAAATAGATACTATCCGTCAGGAAATCTGCTCTCAACCGCCAAGTGCTGTGACTCCCATCCCTCCCTGCATTTCCCCTGGCTCAATCTCCACATTTGATCCCATCACAGAAGAAGAAGTCTCCAGACTCCTCTCTTCCTCTCGTCCGACTACATGCACTACCGACCCCATTCCCTCACACCTCCTCCAGTCTCTCTCCAGTTGTCACAACTCACCTAACTACAATCTTTAATCTCTCACTCTCCTCTGGCATTTTCCCATCCTCCTTCAAACACTCCATCATTACTCCACTACTAAAGAAAACGCTCTCGACCCTTCCTGCACAAACAACTACAGACCGGTCTCCAATCTCCCCTTCATCTCTAAACTTTTGGAGCGCCTAGTCTACTCCCGCATTACCCGTTACCTCTCCACTCACTCCCTCCTAGACCCTTCACAGTCCGGCTTCCGACCCCTACATTCGACTGAAACTGCACTCATCAAAGCGACCAATGACCTTCTGACAGCAAAACGTAACGGTGACCACTCTCTGCTCATTCTTCTCGACCTTTCTGCAGCTTTCGACACGGTTGACCACCGTCTCCTACTGTCTAGGCTCCAGTCACTAGGTATTAGGACACTGTTCTCTCCTGGTTCTCCTCCTATCTTTCTGACCGTTCCTTCAGTGTTTCGTTCTCTGGCTCCACATCATCTCCTCTTCCTCTCACTGTCGGTGTACCCCAGGGCTCAGTCCTTGGCCCCCTTCTCTTCTCTCTCTACACGGCCCCAATTGGACAGACCATCAGCAGATTTGGCTTTCAGTACTACCGTATCTTTATGCTGATGACACAACTATACACGTCATCCCCCGACCTTAACCCCGCTGTACTACAGAACACCACCGACTGTCTGTCCGCAGTCTCCAACATCATGTCCGCTCTCTATCTGAAACTTAACCTCTCCAAAACTGAACTTCTTCTGCTCCCGCCATCTACTAACCTCCCTAAATCTGACATTTTCCTCTCCGTGGGCGGCACCATAATAACACCCCGGCAGCAGGCTCGCTGTCTGGGTGTTATGTTTGACACCAATCTCTCCTTCACCTCCCATATACAATCTCTTGCCCGCTCTTGCCGCCTACACCTAAAGAACATCTCTAGAATCCGCCCTTTTCTCACCATGGAAACAACAAAAACCCTCACTGTAGCATTGATCCACTCCCGCCTGGACTACTGCAATGCTCTATTACTTGGCCTCCCCATTACTCGACTATCCCCTCTCCAGTCCATCCTTAATGCAGCAGCCAGAGTCATCCATCTGGCTAATCGGTACTCGGACGCGTCCGCTCTTCGCCAGTCCTTACATTGGCTGTCCATTCATTATAAGATCCAATTCAAAGTACTGGTTCTCACCCACAAAGCTCTCCACAGTGCAGCACCCCCCCTACATCTCCTCCCTCATTTCTATCTATCGGCCTAACCGACTGTTGCGCTCTGCAAACGACTTTCGACTAACCTCTGCACTAATCCGTACCTCCCACTCCCGACTCCAAGACTTCTCCCGCGCTGCGCCAATCCTCTGGAATGCTCTACCCCAAGAAATTAGGACTATCCACAATTTGCATGGTTTCAGGCGCTCCCTCAAAACACATCTGTTCAGAGTGGCCTATCACATTCACTAATCAGTCATTCTATGTGTAAGTGTGTGTGTGTGTAGCCCATTCACTATCTCCATCCATCCCTCACTCCCTCAAGATGGCTGGACCATCATTGTAAATGCACCATTGTATATACACACCTGTACTTTGTTTCTCCCCCACCTCATTGTAGATTGTAAGCTCTCACGAGCAGGGTCGTCTTATTTTGCTTTAATTATTGTATTGTTAACGTTGTTACTTATGACTTGTGTTTTGAAACTGTCAAACTGTAAAGCGCTGCGGAATATGATGGCGCTATATAAATAAAGATTATTATTATTATTGCCTGGAGCAGAACCTCCCCGGGGAAGGGTCTATCCTCTCTCTCTCTCCCGGAGACGGAGGCTATGTCCCAATACATTCAGGAAAATCTGGCAAGAGGGTTCATTAGGAAGTCAGTGTCACTTGCTGGGGCAGGGTTCTTCTTTGTGCAAAAGAAGAACGGAGAATTACGTCCATGCATAGATTACAGGGTGTGAGGAACTAAGCCGACCGCCACACGGTAGCCCGGGTATCACAGCTACTGATCCCACCGCCGCTACCAAATGTGAAGGACGACCCCTTTCCTCCCACGTCACCAATGGGACGTAACTCCACAGGTACAGCTCTCTGGCGCCCCCTTTTGTCTCTCAGGTCAGTAAGGGAACTGCACCTAGAGCAAATGGCCGCCGGGGAGGTTGTCCTGTTACCCACTGGGTATTCTAAGATTCGTGATCAGAGTAAAAGCATCAGCCCAAGATTAATTTTATGGTTTAATTGCCTTAAGGGCGCACTAGATAATTACAGAAATATACAGTAAAGCTATACAACGTAATTACAATGGATTTGCAGTCAGAGAGAAATACCACAATAATGTACAAGGCTTAAAGGTATTTGCTATAAATCAATATTACCGGGTTGTAGGGACATGGGGAGGCAGGGAGCTCTGCGATCCCCAGGTAACAGTCTTTAGTTGCTGGACAGTCCCCCAAAACATGTGCTGCTGTTCCCTTGGCATGGCAAATCTGTCCCTTGGTCCTTCTTAGTCCATCTTCTTGGCTTCTGTGTCAAAATGGATCCAGTCTGCCCATAGCTCCCAGTTCTTAAACCTGCTAGGTCCCTCCCCTTTGCTTTGAAGCACGCATATTAACCGGCCTGCAATTCATATGGAGCAGGAAATACTGGCTTCAGTCAGAGTTATTTAGCATACTAATGACCATCTTATTCAGACACGGACCTAAACTAATTAGCATACTAAAGCCCTTTTGATTCATAGTGGACATCAAAACCGGTCGTACTGGTTATGCTAACAGGCCCTGTGTAGTTAGCAGTCTGTGGCTCTGTGAACCGACAAAATGGAGGCTGGTATAGGCCCTATACAAAATGGCGGCATCCCTTTCCTTACACCTCCCTGCTTTTGAGGGCGCTAGGGGTATCACATTCCTGTGTTCCCCCGTGCGCCCTACCGCACCCTCTCCTTGCCGGGACAACCCATCAGCGTTACCATGGTCCCTGCCTCTTTTGTGGCGAATGGTGAAGTGGTACTGTTGGAGAGCGAGGCTCCAGCGTAGCAACCTCCCATTCGTCCCAGAGACCGTGTGTAACCAGCTGAGGGGGTTTTGGTCTGTTTCCACAGTGAATTGGCGTCCGTACAAGTATGGCTGCAGACGCTGCAGGGCCCACACAATTGCCAGACATTCCTTCTCCATCGTGGAATAGGCCCCTTCCCTCGGCAGGAGCTTCCTGCTCAGGTACAAAACGGGGTGTTCATGGCCCGTAGTGTCAACCTGGCTGAGCACAGCACCGAGGCCGAAGTCGCTGGCGTCGGTCTGCACTAAGAACGGCCGCGTGAAGTCGGCTGCCTGTAGTACAGGAGAACTAGAAAGGGCGGTCTTGAGCGCCTGGAAAGCTGTCTCGCAGGCGACTGTCCAGTCGACTGCGACGGGCAGCCTTTTCTTGGTGAGGTCCGTCAGGGGCTTGGCCAGGGCACTATAGTGTGGAACAAACCTCCTATAGTACCCAGCAGTACCCAAGAAGGAAATCACCTGCTTCTTGGTCCTGGGGGTGGGACAGGATGCGATGGCATCCACCTTCCCGGGCTCTGGCTTCAGAGCTCCCCCACCTACCCGGTGTCCCAGGTAGTGGACCTCACTCATACCCAGCTGGCATTTTTCCGGCTTAATGGTCAAGCCTGCTCGCTGGATCCGCCCGAGCACCTGTGCCAGGTGCTCTAGGTGATCCTCCCAGGTGGGACTGAAGATGGCAATGTCATCCAGGTACGCGGTCGCATACCCTTCCAGTCCCTCGAACAGCGTGTTGACCATCCGCTGAAAAGTGGCAGGGGCATTCTTCATGCCGAAGGGCATAACCATGGACTCGTACAGTCCGAATGGGGTGATAAAGGCAGAGCGTTCCCGTGCCCTAGGGGTCAGGGGAATCTGCCAATACCCCCTGCTCAGATCCATGATGGTCAGGTACTTGGCCCCGGCCAGCTGGTCCAGCAGGTCATCGATGCGCGGCATTGGGTACGCATCGGTGACCAACACAGCGTTGAGCCCCCTGTAGTCCACGCAGAACCGCGTAGTTCGGTCCTTTTTAGGGACGAGGACTACAGGCAAAGCCCACACGCTGTTGGACGCTTGGATCACCCCCAGCCTCAGCATCTCATCTATCTCTTGGCGCATCTGCTGCTGCACCTCAAGAGAGACCCGATATGCTGAACGCCGGATTGGGGGGTGTTTGCCATGTCCACGTCATGGAATGCTGCCTTAGTCCTTCCGGGCAGGCTGCTGAACAGCTCCCGAAAGGGGTGTAGGGTGGCCCCCAGCTGGGAACGTTGGTCCTCCGAGAGCTGGTGGCCAACCCCCACATCCTCGATGGATCCACCCGCCTTGGCTTGGGTGAGCAGATCGAGGAGGGTTTCTGCCTCTCCTTCCTCTGGAAGGTTGCATACTGGGTGGGCATAAGCCTCCCGCTCATGATGGGCCTTCATCATGTTCACATGGAAGGCCTTCCTCCTTCCATGGGCATGATCCAGGGTGACCAGGTAGGTGACGGCGTTGAGCTGCTCGTGCACGAGGTATGGACCCTCTCAGGCCGCCTGAAGCTTGTTTTGGGGTACGGGGACCAGTACCCACACCTTTTGACCCACCTGGTAGGTCCGCTCACAAGCATTCTGGTCGTACCATCGCTTCTGATCAGCCTGAGCTTGGGCCATATTGTCATGCACCAGCCGTGTCAAGGCCATCATTCGGTCCCGGAAGCGCATGACATACTCAATGACCGACACTCCAGGGTTGCTAAATCCCCTTTCCATGCTTCCTTCACCAGAGCAAGGGGCCCCCGTATACGTTGCCCGTACAGGAGCTCAAAGGGGGAGAACCCCGTTTAGGCCTGTGGGACCTCCCGGTAGGCAAACAGCAGGTGTGGGAGATACCGCTCCCAGTCTCTCCCGTGGGAGTCGACCAACATCTTCAGCATCTGCTTTAAGGTGCCATTGAACCGCTCACACAAGCCATTGGTCTGTGGGTGATACGGGCTGGCCACCAGATGTTGCACCTGTACCTGCTTACAGAGAGACTCCATCAGCTGCGACATGAACTGGGTCCCTCGGTCGGTGAGCATTTCCTTGGGAAACCCCACTCTGGAGAAAATCTCCAGTAAGGCAGTGGCCACTTTGTCAGCCCGAATGGATGATAAAGCTACCGCCTCCGGGTACCGGGTGGCATAGTCCACTACCGTTAGTATGAAGCATTTCCCGGAGCGGCTGGGAGTGGACAGAGGTCCAATGAGATCCACAGCCACCCTCGAGAAAGGCTCTTCGATGATGGGCAGAGTTACCAGTGGGGCTTTGGGGTGCCGCCCCGCCTTCCCCACCCTCTGACAGGTGTCACACGAACGGCAGTAGGCTATCACCTCGGTCCTCATTCCGGGCCAGTAGAAATGCTGAGCTAGCCTGGCCCTGGTTTTAGTGATCCCTAGGTGTCCGGCCATTGGAATCTCGTGTGCGATCCGCAACAATTCCGCCCTGAACGGATGGGGTACCACTAACTGTCGGTCCCTGGGCCACGCCTCCGGTGAACCCTGCTGGACCGTTACCCGGTACAGCCGTCCCTGGTCCCAGACCACTCGCTCGCGGTCGGACTCCAGGGGAGGCTGTGCCGCCTGCTCCTTGAGAGTCTTCAGGCTAGTGTCAGCTTCCAATGCTGCCTGAAATCCCTGACTTGATGTGGCAAGAATTGATGAAACTGCCATGTCCTCTGTCAGTTCCCCGGGATCTGTCTCCTGGCTGCTGTCTGACTTGACAGCCACTTGGTCGGACAGGGGGAAACCGTTGGACCTTCGCGAGGCCCCTTGGGCTCTGGCGCTCCCACTCCTGGTAACAGCGGCCACGACTGCTGAGACCACGGGTAGTGCCTGCTTCCCCTCGTCCCCTGACCAAGTCGCCGGGTCAGGCAGACTTCCCTGACCTCCTGACATCCCGCATGTGGGGAACTCCTGCCCTGGGGTCTTACCTGGTGGCTCCTCTCACGGGA
Source organism: Oophaga sylvatica (assembly GCA_033576555.1). Taxonomy (NCBI): domain Eukaryota; kingdom Metazoa; phylum Chordata; class Amphibia; order Anura; family Dendrobatidae; genus Oophaga; species Oophaga sylvatica. The sequence goes on from JARQOD010008667.1 coordinate 7,285, forward strand.
CGCCCCTTCCCACCATGGCCTGTTCCTCTTCCTGCAGGGGCCCTAGACTCAGCAGGCTGGGTTCACTTAGGGGCCCTACACTGCCCATAGCAGCCCCTCCCTCCACCTCTGAGCTCTCCCCTACAGCCTCCTCACCTGTCCTCCCTGTGAGCCCTGTGTGTGTAGTGTCAGTGCATGGCTTACCATCAGGTTTCACTCCCTCCTCCACTGTTGGAGGCACATTCAATATATTAACATTAACATTCACAGTAGAGTCATGACATTCTTGGGGAGCCGAACTTTGGGGTTCAGTGGCCACATACTGGGACACTAGCCGCCCCAAATCAGTCCCAAGCAACACATTTGCAGGAATATTTGGCGTTACTCCCACCTCCCGCATCCCCCTCCCGGCGCCACAGTCCAAATACACCTTGGCAACGGGCAGCGCCGGTTCAACGCCTCCAATTCCGGAGACGGAAAGGGTTTTCCCAGGTACCAAGTCTTGAGGGGACACCACCTCAGGACGTACCAAGGTTCGTTCAGCGCCTGTGTCCCGCAGTCCCATGACCGCTGAGCGGCCGATGGTGACGGGTTGGTAATTGTTTAGAGACCTCCCACCACTCCCTCCCACACACAAAACAGTGGACGGTTTCTGGGACAGGGATGGGGCCTTCTGGCACTGGGGACACGCAGCCTTAAAGTGTCCTGGCTGATTGCAATTACGATAACGTCTGGGTTCTGTTCCTGGCCTGGAGAGGGCAGCCGGGGGGTACACCCCTTGCACTCTGGGGCTGGATATGGGGCTGGGGCAGGATTGGGCTTACCCCCTCTCCAGGTGCTGCTGGCAGGCTTCTTTGGCTCCGGCGCCCTGTTGTTGGCATACTCGTCTGCCAGGGCGGCTGTAGCAGAAGCCCCCTTTGGTTTCCGGTCACGGAGGAACTGCTGGAGGTCCTCTGGGCAGTTCCAGAAGAATTGCTCCATGACAAACAGTTCCTGGACCTCCTGGCGGGTAGTGAGCTCTAGACCTGAGGTCCAGTGCTCCGCAGCTCTCAGCAGGGCCCGCATGTGGTCGGTCCAGGTGTCCTTTGAACCCCGCTGCAGGCTCCTGAACTTCCTGTGGTCGACTCCGGGGTGAGGTTGTAGTGCTGTATCAGGGCCCGCTTGATGCTGTTGTAGTCCTGCTCCTCCCCGGCAGGTAAGTCCCCCAAAACTACAAGGGACTTACCCCTCAAACGGGGGGTCAGGTACCTTGCCCACTGATCCAGGGCCAGATGATGTTGGAGGCAGGTCCTCTCAAAGGCCAGCAGAAAGGAATCCAGCTCTCCATCCTTTTCAAGCAACGGAAAGTACTCCGCCCGGACCTTGGAAGCCCTTGTCTCTGTTGGGCCTGGTGCATCCAGCGGGGGCCCGTGCTGAGCCATCTCCTGTCGGTGCCGGCGCTCCGCAGCTTCACAGCGTTCTGTATGCTCACGCTCTGCTGCTCTCTCTGCCGCTGCTGGCTCCCGCTCCGCAGCTTCACGGCGTTCTGTATGCTCACGCTCTGCTGCTGCTTGCTCACGCTCTGCTGCTTTGTCTGCCGCCACCAGGAGTCTGTCATAGGCGGCGTCATTACCAGCCTCGAGCTGTGCCATAGCCGCTTGGAAGAGGGCCTCCGATCTGTACACACTGGGACGGGCAGGGGGTGGACAGTCCACTGCGGGACTGAGCACGGGGATCTGGCTCCTTGGGGAGCCCTGGCTGAGCTCCCCCTCATCGGTGTCGAACTCCTCATAGACCATAGCATTGGCCTCCCCCTTTGCCCTACTCCTGGTGCCTTCCGCCATCTTAGGAACCTTTGGTTACTGACACAGCTGCAACCCTGACCTTGCACACAACTTATTATATTTACACTCTGACCGTCTAGTGCTGGGCTGACCTTAAGACCACAGCAGTGAAAGTACCGCTGGTATTCTCTAGTGTCTGGGAGTAAGGGTCCCACGCACACTATTACTCTGATCCCACTGCTGCCACCAATTGTGAGGAACTAAGCCGACCGCCACACTGTAGCCCGGGTATCACAGCTACTGATCCCACCGCTGCTACCAAATGTGAAGGACGACCCCTTTCCTCCCACGTCACCAATGGGACGTAACTCCACAAGTACAGCTCTCCGGCGCCCCCTTTTGTCTCTCAGGTCAGTAAGGGAACTGCACCTAGAGCAAATGGCCGCCGGGGAGGTTGTCCTGTTACCCACTGGGTATTCTGAGATTCGTGATCAGAGTAAAAGCATCAGCCCAAGATTAATTTTATGGTTTAATTGCCTTAAGGGCGCACTAGATAATTACAGAAATATACAGTAAAGCTATACAACGTAATTACAATGGATTTGCAGTCAGAGAGAAATACCACAATAATGTACAAGGCTTAAAAGTATTAGCTATAGATCAATATTACCGGGTTGTAGGGACATGGGGAGGCAGGGAGCTCTGCGATCCCCAGGTAACAGTCTTTAGTTGCTGGACAGTCCCCCAAAACATGTGCTGCAGCTCCCTTGGCAAGGCAAATCTGTCCCTTGGTCCTTCTTAGTCCATCTTCTTGGCTTCTGTGTCAAAATGGATCAAGTCTGCCCATAGCTCCCAGTTCTTAAACCTGCTAGGTCCCTCCCCTTTGCTTTGAAGCACGCATATTAACCGGCCTGCAATTCATATGGAGCAGGAAATACTGGCTTCAGTCAGAGTTATTTAGCATACTAATGACCATCTTATTCAGACATGGGCCTAAACTAATTAGCATACTAAAGCCCTTTTGATTCATAGTGGACATCAAAACCGGTCGTACTGGTTATGCTAACAGGCTCTGTGTAGTTAGCAGTCTGTGGCTCTGTGAACCGACAAAATGGAGGCTGGTATAGGCCCTATACAAAATGGCGGCGTCCCTTTCCTTACACAAGGGTCTTAACGCCATTACCGTTAACAATAAATACCCCTGTTATACTGTTGTAGGAACTCGAGGATTCTGATAGCGTGGGGCAATGAACAATCAGAGACGGGTTTCTTTGAATGCAAATAGTGTATTTGTGAAACAGCAAAACACCCAAAAACAATATACAAACAACCTGTAGTGACATGCAATGAAACGAGTCCATATATATACAAGTCCAGTTTTATGAATCCAGATATATAAGTCCTTGAACCTCTATAGCAAGGGCGGTAAGGTTCTTACGACGGAGTCCTCACACAAATGTGACCATAAGGTAAGTCTGATGCACAGGTAACGTGGCTGGATTCACACACTGCTGGTGTATGAAGAGTCAGATCCAGGTATGCAGTAGACACAGGGAGGTCCAGGAACAAGTTAATCTCAGTTGTGGCATAATTCAGTGAAGTCCAACAACAAGTTCATATGTAAGTAAGATTCCAGTAACAGTTCCAACAGCTCTCACCAGAGGAAGTGAACAAAGGGTTAAACAGCAACACAGTTCAGAAACACAGTTCTTACCAGATGGAGTGAACCAAGGGTTAAATTCCAAAGTCAACAGGTTAGTGATAACACAGTAAGTGCAGCTTACATATGCAGAGAATGTCCAGAGCCATGGGTAGAAGCTGCTGTAGCTGAGAAACACCTGAAGATAACCTGGTTATGCACTCTCCCGGTAAATACACAAAAGATCTGTGAGGAACAAAGCAGCTGGGTTGCAGGGAAACGGAAGCAGAATACTCCAGCAAGGAAGCCAGCACCTGAGCCGGGTTTTAAACAAACGAACAGGAAGTAGGGCACACAAAACAGCAAACTCCATTTTAACAAAGGGCAAAATCATTGACAAAGTTACCTAGAAAACCCGGAATACTGACATTACTCCCCCCCCTAAAGACGGCCTCCGGACGGTCCTGGACCAGGCCTGTCCGGGTATCTCCGATGAAACTGAGCAATCTTCAGGGGCGCATTGATGTTACTTACTGGTTCCCAAGAATCATTTTCAGGAGAGTAACCTTGCCACTTGCCATCTAACTAGATACTGAAGCCGGTTTCTATGAAGTCATGAATTAACAATATCCTGTACCACGAATTGTTCTTCGCCATCAACCAACACTGGTGGAGGGGGAGATACGATACATCTCTGAAACGTGTTAGGAGAGACTGGTTTTAATAAGGAAACATGAAATACTGGGTGTACCTTTAAAGTCCGTGGTAGCTTCAACCGACAGGCAACAGAGCTCACAATCCCAGTGATCTTGAATGGACCGATGAATTTCTGTCCCAGTTTCTGCGAATGAACACCTAATTTTAGATTCTTGGTGGACAACCAAACTGAGTCTCCTACCTTATACATAGGTGCTGGTTTCCGGAATCTATCGGCCGACTTCTTGTAACGCTCCTGTGCTATGGTCAGGTAGTCCTTCAAAACTTCAAGATTACGTTGCAATGCCGTCACTCTGTCTTCAACTGCTGGTACCGAAATAGCAACCGGAGACCTAGGCAAAATACTTGGATGATAACCCAGATTGGCAAAAAAAGGAGTTACCTTCGTGGAACTGCTTTGGGAGTTGTTGTGCGAAAATTCCGCTAAAGGAAGTAGCTTCAGCCAATCGTCCTGCAAATGACTGACGTAACAGCGTAGATATTGCTCCAAGGTTTAATTTGTCTGTTCGGTCTGCCCGTTGGTCTGAGGATGGTATGCAGAAGACAAGCAAACATTAATGTGGAGCGCAGAACAAAATCCTTTCCAAAATCTAGAGGTAAATTGTATTCCCCGGTCAGAAATGATCTCATCTGGTACCCCATGCAGCCGGAAAATGTTCTGGATAACTAGATCTACTGTCTCTGTAGCTGAGGAAAGACCAGCACACGGAATGAAATGAGCAGCTTTCGTTAAACGATCTACTACCACCAAAATAGTATTTTTACTGCCAGAGGTGGGTAACTCCACAATAAAGTCCATCGAAATAGACCCCCAAGGGCGAGACGGTACAGGTAGCGGTTTAAGAAGACCAGTAGGTGAAACGCGAGGAACCTTGTACCGGGCACAAACTTCACAAGAGCGGACATAGTCATTCACATCCTTCAAGCAGGTAGGCCACCAAAAAAAATGAGTTAACAATTCCTGCGTCTTCTGTACCCCCCTATGACCAGCCAATATAGAGTCGTGGACTAATTTGAGAACTCGAAGTCTTACAGCCTCTGGGACATAAATACATCGATCTCTAAGCCACACAGAATTCCGAAGGACAAGATTCACGTTGTCAGGTGGAGCCGCAAGAAATACGTCACCGTCATAGGCCAGCTTGATCTCCTGCCACAAGTCCCGGTTCTGGAGCACTCCAATGAAATTGGCCTCAGACAAGATGGTCTTAGACAGGGTCCCAGGCACGGAATCCACGGTATGGATTCGGGATAATGCATCAGCTTTCCCATTACGTGAACCTGGGCGGTACGAAATAATAAAATTAAACTGGTTCAAGAATAAACTCCACCTAGCTTGTCGAGGAGAAAGACACCTGGCAGACTTAAGGAATTCCAAATTGCAATGATCCGTGAGTACTACTACCTGCTGAGTTTCCCCCTGCAAATGGTGTCTCCATTCCTTAAAGGCAGAAATAATTGCCAAAAGTTCCTTATCTGCCACATCATAGTTCAGTTCTGCAGAAGATAACCTACGAGAGAAGAAGGCATATGGGTGCAGCAAACCTTTGTCTCCAGTACGTTGTGAGAGGATAGCTCCCAATGCACAGTCAGACGCGTCCACCTCCACGATAAAAGGCAGTGCAGGATCCGGATGCATCAATATTGGAGCCGTGGTAAAACAACCCTTCAGGCGATCAAAGGTTTCCTGAGCTTGCGAAGACCATACAAACTTCTTCCCCTTCTTGGTGAGGAGAGTGATGGGACGGACAATTTCTGAAAAGTTTCGGATAAAACGTCTATAAAAGTTAGCGAAGCCAATGAATCGTTGTACCTCCTTAATGTTTCCTGGTACCGGCCAGTCCAAGATTGCCTGGATCTTGCTGGACTCCATATTCAATCCCTGAGGCGAAATAATATAGCCTAAAAATTGAATTTCAGAGCAATGAAACTCACACTTTTCGAGTTTGATGTACAAATGATTATCTCTCAAACGTCTAAGCACGGTTTTGACATGTTCCTGATGTTCCTGTAAGGAGTCAGAAAAGATTAAAATGTCATTGAGGTAAATTACCACATATTGGTCCAATAAATCCCTGAAAATATCATTGGCTAAATGTTGAAAAGCAGCAGGAGCGTTACAGAGTCCGAATGGCATCACTAAATATTCAAAATGTCCATACTGGCATCTAAAAGCTGTCTTCCATTCGTCTCCGGGCCGTATACGGAGTAAATTATATGCCCCGCGAAGATCTAATTTGGTAAATACTTTGGCCTGGCGAACTCTTTCCAACAATTCCGGAATTAGGGGCAACGGGTACCTGTTACGAATGGTTACCTTATTTAACTCCCGGTAGTCAATGCAGGGTCTTAGAGTACCATCCTTCTTCTTTACAAAGAATATTGGAGCTTCCGCTGGTGAAGAAGATGGTCGGATAAACCCCTTGGCTAAATTCTCATCTATATATTCTCGTAATGATCTTAATTCCGGAGCCGCCAACGGGTAAACATGGCCGAAAGGAATCGAATGCTCCAGGAAGCAATTCTATGGGGCAGTCATACGGTCTATGTGGGGGAAGTTGATCTGCCTTCCTTTTATCACAAATGTCTGAGAATTCCTGATAAATCAGAGGGAGAGTAGATACCTGTATCACCTCTTCCAAGTTCTGGGTAACTGGAGCCGCTACAGTTGGACTGATGGTAGAACTGCACTTCGGGAGAAAGGATATCTCCTTGGTTTAACAATTGATGTTTGGATTTTGTGACCGTAACCAGGGAATTCCTAAAATTACAGGAAAATGAGGAGAAGATATTAAGATGAATGAAAGTGTTTCTTGATGGTCTGGTTCCATCTTACACTCCAGAGGCACTGTCTCCCGGTCTACTGGTCCAGAAACTAATGGGAAACCATCCACCGTTTCCATAATGATTGGTGAAGCTCTTAGTTGTGTCTTTATACCATGTTCCTTGGCAAAAGAAGAATCCATGAAATTCCCACCTGCTCCAGAGTCTATCATGGCAGAACTTGATATCCACTGTTCCTCCCACTGAATCTGAATAGGAAGAGAACAATGTGAATATTTCTCCCTTGATCTTTAGGGGAAGTCGGCATCAGTATTGGGGGAAAACCGCATCTAGATGTAGACTGGTCTCCGAAACTTCAGACTCAGCGTCTGTGTTATCATAATCCCCTACTACCGCCAACACCTTGTTGGGTCGCCTGGGACATTTAGGACAATTGATGAGGAAGTGGTCCTATTGACCACAATAGAAACATAAGCGCTCACGGAGACGGTATTCACGGCGTTCATTACTCTCACGTCTCTGCAGTGAGTCCACCTGCATAGGCACCTCCTCGGCCTCTCGCGGGTTTTTGCCTGTGGTTTCCCTGGACGGAAGAGAGAAATTAGTAATGCGATTTACAGCGGCCCATTTTTCTTGTCTGCGTTCAGTTAAACGGATATCAATACGTACACAGTGCTGTATAAACAATTCAAACTCCTGTGGAGACTCTGAACGAGCTAGCTCATCCTTGATTGCATTGGACAAACCCTTTCTAAAGATTGGTAATAAAGCATTGTTATCCCACTGGGTGTCCATCACTAACCTTTTAAATTCAGTAACATATTCTATGACTGACCGTTTCCCCTGGCGTAAGGAAAGCAAGGCAGATTCAGCGGTAGCACGGCGGTTGGGATCGTCGAACATTTGCGCCATGGCTGCCAGAAAGTTATCCAAATTATTTAGACGGGTATCATGACTTTCAACCATAGGATTTGCCCAAGCCAGTGCCCGTGATGTCAACAACATAATAATACATAGAACCTTAGATCTATCAGACCAGTAATAGGAGGCATGTACATAAAAAAATAATATACATTGATTAACAAACCCACGGAATTGACTTCGGTCACCATTAATCCGGAATGGAGGCAATTTGGGCATACTGGTGGATGATGTAGGCTCAGTAGGTAAGGCCTCCAGGACTTCTAACCTAGTACGTAGATCTTGGAGAGCCTGACCAAACCCCTGTGCATTGTGGTTAACCCGAGACTCCAAGTCTCTAATCTGATTGTGTGCAGCCGCCACCTCCTGCTGCAAGGAGTTAACTATGGTGAACAGTTTGTCTGCCCGTGTCTCCGTCATTGCCCCAGCAGAATCCCCTTTTTAGGCTGGAGCATCCTGTTATACTATTGTAGGAACTCGAGGATTCTGATAGCGTGGGGCAATGAACAATCAGAGACGGGTTTCTTTGAATGCAAATAGTGTATTTGTGAAACAGCAAAACACCCAAAAACAATATACAAACAACTCGTAGTGACATGCAATGAAACGAGTCCATATATATACAAGTCCAGTTTTATGAATCCAGATATATAAGTCCTTGAACCTCTATAGCAAGGGCGGTAAGGTTCTTACGACGGAGTCCTCACACAAATGTGACCATAAGGTAAGTCTGATGCACAGGTAACGTGGCTGGATTCACACACTGCTGGTGTATGAAGAGTCAGATCCAGGTATGCAGTAGACACAGGGAGGTCCAGGAACAAGTTAATCTCAGTTGTGGCATAATTCAGTGAAGTCCAACAACAAGTTCATATGTAAGTAAGATTCCAGTAACAGTTCCAACAGCTCTCACCAGAGGAAGTAAACAAAGGGTTAAACAGCAACACAGTTCAGAAACACAGTTCTTACCAGATGGAGTGAACCATGGGTTAAATTCCAAAGTCAACAGGTTAGTGATAACACAGTAAGTGCAGCTTACATATGCAGAGAATGTCCAGAGCCATGGGTAGAAGCTGCTGTAGCTGAGAAACACCTGAAGATAACCTGGTTATGCACTCTCCCGGTAAATACACAAAAGATCTGTGAGGAACAAAGCAGCTGGGTTGCAGGGAAACGGAAGCAGAATACTCCAGCAAGGAAGCCAGCACCTGAGCCGGGTTTTAAACAAACGAACAGGAAGTAGGGCACACAAAACAGCAAACTCCATTTTAACAAAGGGCAAAATCATTGACAAAGTTACCTAGAAAACCCGGAATACTGACAACCCGCTGCCTTTAATTCCTGAGCTCTTTGATAGGCTCCGGGGAGCAAGGGTATTTACCAAATTAGACCTGCAGGGTGCTTACAACCTGATTCGCATCCGCGAAGGAGACGAGTGGAAGACGGCTTTTAATACCAGGGATGGGCACTATGAATATCTGGTGATGCCCTTCGGGCTCTGTAATGCCCCAGCCGTTTTCCAAGACTTTGTCAATGACATCTTCCGGGATATGCTTTCCACCTCGGTCGTGGTCTATCTGGATGATATTCTCATCTTCTCTTCAAATATTGACTCCCGCCGGAAAGATGTCTGCAGAGTCTTCGACCTCTTGCGGGCAAATTCCCTTTATGCAAAGTTGGAGAAATGCGTGTTTGAGCAGGAGTCTTTACCATTCCTAGGCTATATCATCTCCTCCCAGGGATTGGCTATGGATCCTGCCAGATTACAGGCTGTGATGGACTGGCAAGAACCCTATTCCCTTAAAGCGGTGCAGCGCTTTATGGGGTTCATTAATTATTATCGCCAGTTCATTCCCCATTTCTCAACTTCGGTAGCTCCCTTCGTAGCCTCACCAAGAAGGGAGCAAATCCCAAATTGTGGTCCGAAGAAGTCTCCAAGGCTTTCACCTCAATTAATTCTCATTTTGCTAGCGCTCCCATCCTACACTGCCCTGATGTTGATAAGCCATTTATATTGGAGGTGGATGCCTCATCCGTTGGTGCTGGAGCAGTCCTCTTTCAAAAGGATGCTCAAGGTCGAAGCATCCTTGCTTCTTCTTCTCTAAGACCTTCACACCAGCGGAGAGGAATTATTCCATCGGGACAGGGAGTTGCTAGCAATGAAGTTGGCTTTCTCTGAGTGGAGACATCTGTTGGACGGGGCTCGCTTTCCCTTCCAAGTCTTCACCGACCACAAGTATTTGGTATATCTTCAGACAACCCAGCGGCTTAATTCTCGCCAGGCCAGATGGTCCTTGTTCTTCTCCCGGTTTCACTTCACCCTACATTTTCTCTCGGGAGAGAAGAACATCTGTGCCGACGCTCTCTCTCGTTCTGTGGTGTCCTCTGAGGAGGAGGAGCCTCGGCTTATTGTCCCCACAGAGAGCCTGAGAACAGTGGCCCCGGTTTCGCTAGAGTCTGTGCCCCCGGGCAAGACTTTTGTGCCTACCAATTTGCGACCGGAGGTACTCTTTTGGGCACATTCGTCCAGGGTGGGTGGACACTTTGGGGCAAAGAGGACATCTGAGTTGCTGGCGAGGACATACTGGTGGCCGCATATGGTCCGTGACGTTGGGGACTATGTTCGGGCGTGTGTCTCCTGCGCCAAGAATAAGTCTCCCCAACAACAGCCAGCTGGGTTACTTTACCCTTTGCCGGTGGCAGACAGACCCTGGGAGATGGTTGGGATGGACTTTGTGGTGGGCTTACCCAAGTTTCGGGGTTGCACCATCATTTGGGTAATCATCGACCATTTTTCCAAAATGGTACACCTGGTGCCGCTACCACGGTTACCTTCTGCACGGGTTCTGGCAGCGTTGTTCGTTAGGCACATCTTCCGTCTACACGGCATGCCGGATAAAATTGTCAGTGACCGAGGTCCCCGGTTTGCGTCTCGGTTCTGGAGAGAGCTTTGTCGTCTACTCAGTATTGAGCTAAATCTCTCTTCAGCATATCATCCCGAGACGAATGGGTTGGTAGAGAGGGCCAACCAGACCTTGGTCACCTATCTACGACATTTTGTCTCAGCCAGGCTGGATGACTGGGCATCCTTGCTACCGTGGGCTGAGTTTGCACTAAACAATGCTGTGGCTGACTCCACAGGACAGACTCCATTCCTCCTCAACTACGGTCAGCATCCGCGGGTTCCGGTGCCCATGCCCGTGTCTTCCGCCGACTCCAGGGTGGCAGACTGGGCTGTGGAGGCACGGGACATTTGGGACCGTACCCAGGATGCCATTCAGGCGTCCAAGGAGAGGATGAGGTCCTCCGCCGACGCACATCGGCGATTTGCTCCTGGGGACTTGGTGTGGCTCTCCGCCCGTAACATTAGGCTGTGAGTTGAGTCCACTAAGTTGGCACCCTGCTACCTGGGTCCTTTCAAAGTCCTCGAGCAGGTTAACCCTGTGGTATACCGTTTGGCTCTTCCACCACGCCTGGGTATCTCCGACACCTTTCACGTATCCCTCCTGAAATCCGTGCTCATGTCCCGGTTTTCCGAGTCATCTGCCGGGACATCGGTTCATCTACGGACGACTATGAGGTGAACGCCATCATAGGGTGTAAGGTGGTACGGGGCAAAAAGTTTTATTTGGTGGACTCGAGGGGCTATGGGCCTGAGGATAGGTCTTGGGAGCCTGCCGAGCATGTTCACGCTCCGCAGCTCATCGCTGCCTTTGAGCGCAGCGAGGCCCAGAGAAGGGGGGCCCTAGGAGGGGGGGTAATGTTAGGCTTCGAGTTCCCAATGCTGCACAAGGGGAATCTCGAGCTATTCCCGCTGCGGTCCCGCATCCGTCTCCGGCCGAAGTGGAGCCTGCTCAGCAAAGACGTCGGTCCCAGCGTCTTGCCCATTCCAATACTGTGCAGAGACTTGCTGCTGCCCCTCCTGGATCTTCTATTATAGCCAGTGCTGGAGCAGACGTCTTTAGCACGAAGTACTGCGTTTCCCCTTCGGAGCATGCCCAGGGTAAGATCTCTCATTGGAGATCAGGGGTCACATGTTCAGGTACTGCAGCAGCTCCTATTGGTCCGCCAGGAAGGTCCTGAAACTACATGTGCTTTGGAACAGTTTCTCATTGGTCCTCTTTCTGGCAGGTCCTGTAGCTGTTACTATAAAAGGGTGGCATGGCTGGGCCGCCATGCGCTAGTATCAAATCTGTTACGTGCTTGCGCCAGTGAGGTCATGTATGCATGTGGTTAGGTATGGCTGAAATAAGCCCCTAGAATACCGGCACCTCCGGTGAGGAGATTGTATGCACGTGTTCAGGGCTCGGCTGAAAACGCCATTAGAATACCGGCTACTCCGGTGAGGAGATTGTTGCTTGTGTTCTGACTGCATGACCTCAGACTGCAATCCGTTTAGCAGTCATCTGTGTTCCCTGTGAGTCTAACAGGACACAGTCTTTTTCTCAGCGGCTCTGTGACCAACAGGGTTCGCTTTATAACGCTGGTTCAGCGCCCTAGCGTTTTACTTTGCGGCTCACTGAAGCTAAGTGAGTTTGTACTTATCGCCATATAGCGCTGTGGCATTCCCATTAGCGGGGGGGATTAACAGAGTTTGCACTAACTGCCACAGCGCGCAACGGCGTTTATTTTAGCGACTCTGTAGGATAACAGAGTTCGCTACTTTCGCCATCTTACTAGCAGCGGGCTTCACCTGCATGGTGGACCCCGGGCTGCGAACGCACCTCTCTATAATATCTATTAGGTGCATTCCGCAGACCCTAACAGTGTGTATATATATATATATGTATGTATGTTTATATATATATACTAGATGGTGGCCTGATTCTAATGCATCGGGTATTCTAGAATATGTATGTAGATTATTTATGAAGATTTAAGAATAATGCAATGAATACACAGGATTTTCCGGGTAAAATATATACATTATTATTAAATGTTATTGCTCATAGAACTTAATACAACTTAATGAAATTATTAAGCAGATCATCAAAATAGAATCATAGAATCATAGAATCATAGAATGGTAGAGTTGGAAGGGACCTCCTGGGTCATCTGGTCCAACCCCCTGCTCAAAGCAGGATTCTCTAAATCATCCCAGACAGATGTCTATCCAGCCTCTGTTTGAAGACTTCCATTGAAGGAGAACTCACCACCTCTTGTGGCAGCCTGTTCCACTCATTGATCACCCTAACTGTCAAAAAGTTTTTTCTAATATCTAATCTGTGTCTCCTCCCATTCAGTTTCATCCCATTGCTTCTAGTCTTTCCTTGCGCAAATGAGAATAAAGATGATCCTTCTATAATGTGACAGCCCTTGAGATATTTGTAGACAGCTATTAAGTCTCCTCTCAGTCTTCTTTTTTGCAAGCTAAACATTCCCAAATCCTGCAACCGTTCCTCATAGGACATGGTTTGCAGACCGGTCACCATTCTGGTGGCTCTTCTCTGAACTTGCTCCAGTTTGTTGATGTCTTTTTTAAAATGTGGTGCCCAAAACTGGACACAGTATTCCAGATGAGGTCTGACCAAAGAGGAGTAGAGGGCAATAATGACCTCACGTGATCTAGACTGTATGCTTCTGTTGATACATCCTAGAATTGCATTTGCCTTTTTGCTGCTGCATCACACTGTTGACTCATGTTAAGTCTGTGATCAATTAGTATACCCAAGTCTTTTTCACATGTGCTGTTACTTAGCCCTATTCCTCCCATTTTGTATATGCTTTTTTCATTTTTATTGCCCAGATGTAGTACTTTGCATTTTTCCCTGTTAAAATCCATTCTGTTAGTTGCTGCCCACTGCTCCAGTTTATGTATATCTTTTTGAATCCTCTCTCTCTCTTCTCTAGTATTAGCTACCCCTCCTAGCTTTGTGTCATCAGCAAATTTGATCAGTTTACCCTCAATTCCTTCATCTAAATCATTGATAAAGATGTTGAACAATACAGGGCCCAAAACAGAGCCTTGTGGTACCCCACTTGAGACATTCTTCCAACTGGATGTGCAGCCATTTACAACCACTCTTTGGGTCCGATCACTAAGCCAGTTATGAATCCACCTAACAGTTGCCTTGTCCATTCCATACTTAGTCATTTTTTCAATAAGGATTGTGTGAGATACTTTGTCAAATGCTTTGCTGAAGTCAAGATATACTATATCTACAGCATTTCCCTGATCCACCCAGTCAGTGATTCTGTCATAGAAGGAAATTAAGTTAGTCTGACATGACTTATTAGTTACAAACCCATGCTGACTCTGTTTAATCACTTCATTCTTATCCAGGTACTTGCATACATGTTCTTTAATAATTTGTTCAAAGATCTTTCCTGGTATAGAAGTCAGACTCACCGGCCTGTAGTTCCCTGGGTCCACCTTCTTCCCCTTTTTGAAGATAGGAACAACATTTGCTCTTCTCCAGTCTTCTGGGACTTCTCCTGTTCTCCAAGAATTTTCAAAGATTATGGACAGTGGTTCAAGAATTTCTTCTGCTATCTCCTTCAGTACCCTGGGGTGTAATTCATCTGGACCTGGAGACTTGAATTCATTTAGGTTAGCTAAGTGTTTCCTCACTATCTTTCTGTTTATAGATATCCTGGATTCTTCTATTCCTTTAATAGGACAGTGAAGATCAGTTGATGTTACATTTCCTTTCTGAGAGAAAACAGATGCAAAATAGGAATTTAAAAGTTCAGCCTTCTCAACATCCTGACTTACCATTTCATCATTTTCATCCTGTAAAAATCCTATAGCATCTTTGACTTTTCTTTTACTTTTGACGTATCCCCAAAATCCTTTTTTGTTGCTTTTGACGTCACTTGCAAGCCTTAATTCATTGTCAGCTTTAGATAATCTGATTTGTGCCCTGCAGGTTCTGCAGACGGCATTATATTCTTCTTTAGATATGCCTCCCTCTTTCCATTTGATAAACATTTCTTTCTTCCTTTTTAGCATGTGTTTAAGTTCTGTGTTCATCCATCCTGGTTTCCTTAAATGCTTCCCATTCTTCCCTCTTTTCGGAATTGTTAACGATTGTGCTTTGAGAATCTCATTTTTCAAGATTTTCCATCCTTCCTGGACATTTTTGTCCTTAAGGATATCCAGCCATTGGATCCCTCCAATTCTCTTTCTGAGTTCCTTAAAATCTGCCTTTCTGAAATCTAACCTTGACGTCTGAGTCTTCACAGGTCTTCCTCCTCTTGTTATCCAAAATTCTAAAATAGCATGGTCACTACCTCCTAGGGTCCCAGCCACTCTTACCTCCTCCACCATTTCCTCCCTGTTTATGAGGATTAGATCCAAGGTAGCAGATCCCCTTGTTTTCTCCATTACCTTTTGGAAGATAAAGTTGTCAGCAAGAGAGGATAAGAATTTCCTGGACCTGTTAGTTTTGCCTGAGAGAGATTCCCAACTAATGTCTGGATAGTTGAAATCTCCCATGACCACTATGTCATATTTTTTGGAGAACTTGGCCATTTGATGCATAAAGAGTTCATCCATATCTTCAGCTTGCACAGGCGGCCTGTAGTAAATGCCTACAATGGTGTCCTTTCCATTGTTCTGTCCTTGTATTCTTACCCAAACAGTTTCCACAGAACTCCCAGTCTCTGAAGCTTCAATCTCTGTCCTTGTATTCCTTGTATTCTTACCCAAACAGTTTCCACAGAACTCCCAGTCTCTGAAGCTTCAATCTCTGTGCAGATATATGCTTTTCTAACATACAATGCAACACCTCCTCCTCGTTTATCAAGTCTGTTTCTTGCAAATAAGTTGTAACCTTCTAGCCTTGTATTCCAATCATGTGTATCGTCCCACCAAGTCTCAGTGATTCCAATGACATCATATTTCTTCTCCTGCGTTAGTAGCTCCAGAGCCTGCTGCTGCTGGGGTGTATATAGAGGCTGCTGGGCTGTATATAGAGGCTGCTGGGCTGTATATAGAGGCTGCTGGGGTGTATATAGAGGCTGCTGCTGGGGTGTACGTTGAGGCTGCTGCTGGGGTATATGTAGAGGCTGCTGCTGGGGTATATGCGGAGGCTGCTGCTGCTGGGGTGTACGTGGAGGCTGCTGCTGCTGGGGTATATGTGGAGGCTGCTGCTGCTGGGGTATATGTGGAGGCTGCTGCTACTGGGGTATATGTGGAGGCTGCTGCTGCTGGGGTATATATGGAGGCTGCTGGGGTATATGTGGAGGCTGCTGCTGCTGGGGTATATGTGGAGGCTGCTGCTGTTGGCGTATATGTGGAGGCTGCTGCTGGGGTATATGTGGAGGCTGCTGCTGGGGTGTACGTGGAGGCTGCTGCTGCTGGGGTGTACGTGGAGGCTGCTGGGGTGTACATGGAGGCTGCTGCTGGGGTATATGTGGAGGCTGCTGCTGGGGTATATATGGAGGCTGCTGCTACTGGGGTATATGTGAAGGCTGCTGCTACTGGGGTATATGTGGAGGCTGCTGCTACTGGGGTATATGTGGAGGCTGCTGCTGCTGGGGTATATGTGGAGGCTGCTGCTGGGGTATATGTGGAGGCTGCTGCTGGGGTATATGAGGAGGCTGCTGCTGCTAGGGTATATGTGGAGGCTGCTGCTGCTGGAGTATATGTGGAGGCTGCTGCTACTGGGGTAAATAGAGGCTGCTGCTGGTGGGGTGTACGTGGAGTCTGCTGCTGGGGTTTACGTGGAGGCCACCGGTTGGGGTACTTCCGCTGCGAGCAGCCAGGAGATGGCCAGCTAGCGCTGGGCATCTCCCGGCTGCGTCACCGCTGACCTCCATGCGGCAGTAGATGACCCGTGCGTGGTTCAAATCCTGTGCCAATTCATGGCCAGACTGCGCCTGTCGCTGATTGGTCGCGTCCGGACGGGTGCGACCAATCAGCGACGCGGGATTTCTGTTACAGTCAGACAGAATTAGACGATTATATAGTAGATGTTACTGTGTATTACCTCATGTCACTGTGTATTACCTCATATTACTGTGTCTTACCTCTTGTTACCGTATATTACCTCACATTACCTCATGTTACCTGTGTATTACCTCATATTACTGTGTATTACCTCATATTACTGTATATTACCACATGTTACTGTATATTACCTCATGTTACCTTTGCATTACCTCATGTCACTGTGTATTACCTCATGTTACTGTGTATTACCTCATATTACTGTGTATTACCTCATATCACTGTGTATTACCTCATGTTACCGTATATTACCTCATATTACCTCATGTTACCTGTGTATTACCTCATATTACTGTGTATTACCTCATATTATTGTGCATTACCTCATGTTACTGTATATTACCTCATTTTACTGTGTATTACCTTATGTTACTTATGTATTACCTCATGTCACCTGTGTATTACCTCATGTCAGTGTGTATTACCTGTGTTCAGTAAACATGACAGAAGTACATCAGACACTGTGACTGACAAAACATGTTCAGTACATCATAGGCAGTTGGTGAGTCACATGACCACATGGGCGGAGTTAGCCCTGCGTCGATGATGTTACTGTGTATTACCTCATGTCACTGTGTATTACCTCATATTATTGAGTATTACCTCATATAACTGTATTACCTCATGTTACCGTATATTACCTCATGTTACCTATGTATTACCTCATAATACTGTGTATTACCTCATATTACTGTGTATTACCTCATGTTACTGTATATTACCTCATTTTACTGTGTATCACCTTATGTTACTTATGTATTGCCTCATGTCACCTGTGTATTACCTCATGTCATTGTGCATTACCCGTTTTCAGTAAACATGACAGAAGTACATCAGACACTGTAACTGACAAAACATGTTCAGTACATCATGGGCAGTTGGTGAGTCACATGACCACATGGGCAGAGTTAGCCCTGCGTCGCTGATTGGCCGCGGCCGTACCAATCAGTGACGCGGGATTTCCTGGACAGACAGACAGACAGGATAAGACGATTATATAAATAGATATGTACATATATATATATAATTTACAGTGGCATATAAACGTTTGGGCACCCCAGGTCAAAACAACTGTTATTATGAACAGTTAAGCAAGTTGAAGATGAAATGATCTCTAAAAGGGCTGAAGATAAAGATGACACATTTCCTTTGTATTTTAGGTAAAACGTTTTTTTTCCATCTTTTCCATTTTAAAAATTACAAAAAGGGAAATGGGCTGATGCAAAAGCTTGGGAACCCTGCATGGTCAGTACCTAGTAGCACTCCCTTTTGAAAGTATTACAGCTTGTAAACACTTTTTGTAGCCAGCCAAGAGTCTTTCCATTTTTGTTTAAGGGATTTTCATCCATTCTTCCTTGGAGAATTCTTCCAGTTTTGTGAGATTCCAGGGTCATCTTGCATGCACTGCTATTATTTTGAGGTCTAGCCACAGATTTTCAATGATGTTCAGATTAGGGGACTGTGAGGGCCATTGTAAAGCCTTCAGCCTGTGTCTTTTGAGGTAGTCTATTGTGTATTTTGATGTGTGTTTAGGATCATTATCCATTTGTAGAAGCCATCCTTTTTTCAATTCAGTTTTTTTACAGATAGTGTTATGTTTGCATCAAGAATTTGTTGAAATTTCATGGAATCCATTCTTCTTTCTACCCGTGAAATGTTCTCCGTGACATAGGTTGCAACACAACCCCAAATCATGATTGATCCATTCCCATGTTTAATGTTTGGCGAGAAGTTATTTTTCTGTAATTCTGTGCCCTTTATTCACTTACCTTTTGATCATTGTGGCCAAAGGGTTCTATTTTAACCTCATCGGTCCACAGGACTTGTCTCCAAAATGCATCAGGATTGTTTAGCTGTTCTTTTTGCACACTTTAGGCACTGAATTTTTCGGTGAGGATGCAGGAGAGGTTTTATTCTAATGACTCTTCCATGAAGGCCATATTTGTGCAGGTGTCTCTGAATAGTAGAACAATGTACCCAACTTCAGAGTCTTCTAAATCTTTCTGAAAGTCTTTTGCAGTCAAGCGGGGTTTCTGATTTGCCTCTCTAGCAATCCTACGAGCAGCTCACTGAAATTTTGCTTTGTCTTCCAGTCCTTATCTTGACATCCAGTGTTCTTAATAACTGCCACTTCTTAATTACATTTTGAACTGAGGAAAGGGCAACTTGAAAACACTTTGCTATCTTTTTATAGCCTTCTATTGCTTTGTGGATCTCCACCAATTTAGAAGAGGCTGGTTTTTATAAATCTGGGAAATTTGCATCACCTGATGTTTCCTAACGATGGGAGTGAACAAGCCTTAACCCTTACAGGCTAATTAAGGTCCGAAACCATGGTCAAAGTATCTGAGCACACAAATCTCCAAAGGTGCCCAGGCTTTTGCAATCAGCCCATTTTCCATTTTGTAATTTTTAAATTGTACGAGATCTCGTAAAAGATGAAAACATGTAATATAATATAAATATTTTTTTGGCTAAAATACAAAGGAAATACAGGTGTTTCTCACAAAATTAGAATATCATAAAAAATTTAATTTATTTCAGTTCTTCAATACAAAAAGCGAAACTCATATTATATAGAGTCATTACAAACAGAGTGATCTATTTCACTTGTTTATTTCTGTTAATGTTGATGACTATGGATTACAGCCAATGAAGACCCAAAAGTCATTATCTCAGTAAATTAGAATACTTTATAACACCAGCTTGAAAAAAATTTTCCGAAATGTTGGTCTACTGAAATGCATGTTCAGTAAAAGCACCAAATAATTGGTCGGGGCTCCTTTTGCATCAATTACTGCATCAATGCGGCGTGGCATGGAGGTGATCAGCCTGTGGCACTACTGAGGTGTTATGGATGCCCAGGTTGCTTTGATAGCAGCCTTCAGCTCATTTACATTGTTGGGTCTGATGTCTCTCATCTTCCTCTTGACAAGACCGCATAGGTTCTCTAAAGGGTTAAGGTCAGGCGAGTTTGCTGACCAATCAAGCACATTAATACTGTTGTTTGTAAACCAGGTATTGGTACTTTTGCCAGTGTGGACAGTTGCAAAGTCCTGCTGGAGAATTACATTTCCATCTCCAAAAAGCTTGTCGGCATAGGGAAGCATGAAGTGCTCTAAAATTTCCTGGTAGATGGCTGCACTGACTTTGGTCTTGATAAAACACAATGGACCTACACCAGCAGATGACATGGGTCCCCAAACCATCACTGATTGTGGAAGCTTCAACACTAGACCTCAAGCAGCTTGGATTGTGTACCTCCCCACTCTTCCTCCAGACTCTGGGACCTTGATTTCCAAATGAAATGCAATATTTACTTTCATCTGAAAGCAACACTTGACCACTGAGCATCAGTCCAGTTCTTTTTCTCCTTGGCCCAGGTAAGATGCTTCTGGTGTTGTCTATTGGTCATCAGTGGCTTGACACAAGGAATGCATCACTTGTAGCCCATGTTCTGGATTCGTCTGTGTGTGGTGGCTCTTGAAGCAATGACTCCAGCAGCAGTCTACTCCTTGTGAATCTCCCCCAAATTTTTGAAAAGCCTTTTCTTAACAATCCTTTCAAGGCTGCAGTTATCCCGGTTGCTTGTGCACTTTTTTTCTGCCACACTTTTCCCTTCCACTCAACTTTCCAATAATATGCTTCGATACAGCACTCTGTGAACAGCCAGCTTCTTTAGCAATGACCTTTTGTGGCTTACCTTACTTGCAGTGCGTCAAAAACTGCCTTCTGGACATTTGTGTAGTCGGCAGTCGTCCCCATGAATGTGGAACCTACTGAAACAGACTAGGAACATTTTTTTAAATGCTTAGGAAGCCTTTGCAGGTGTTTATGTTAATTATTCTAATTTACTGCGATAATAACTTTTGGGTTTTCATTGGCTGAAAGCCATAGTCATCAACATTAACAGAAATAAACACTTGAAATAGATCACTTTGTTTGTAATGACTATAATATGAGTTTCACTTGTTTGTATTGAGGAACTGAAATAAATTCACTTTTTTGATAATATTCTAATTTTGCGAGAAGCACCTGTATATGTTTTTTTAACACTTAGAATTATATTTGTATATACAGGGACCGGCTCCAGGTTTTTATGGGCCCCGGGCGAAAGAGTCTCAGTGGGCCCCCTAAACACAGACCATGATTCATGATGCACAGATACTGCAGAGAAATATGGGTATAGCACAACGCCAAACACTTCTCTTCTTCCATTACATGACTGATATCTATTGTAAATTGTACAATAGCTCAAAAACCCCCAAATCCTCACAGCGCACAGTACAGACTGGACAGTACAGTCCTCCATACAATATTATGGGCACCACATAGTCTCCCCCTCATCATCCATATAATACCCCATGCAGGATGTCACCCCGCCATCCCCCATATAATGCTTCATACAGAATACTGGACCCAATATAATGCTCCATACAGAATACTGGACCACATATAATGCTCCATACAAAATATGGAGCTCTCCTCTACACTGTGCTGCGTTCTGCACTGTTACGGCTCAGGAAAGGGCGCTGTGGAAAGACTCCCCATTATCATCATCATTGCCTGCCCATTATCATCATCATTCCCTCCCCTCATCATCATTGCCTGCCCATCATCATCATCATTGCCTCCCTATCATCATCATTGCCTCCCCATTAATATCATCATCATCATTGCCTTCCCATTATCATTGCCTCCCCATTAATATCATAATCATTGCCTCCCCATTAATATCATTATCATTGCCTCCCCATTAATATCATCATCATTGCCTTCCCATTATCATTGCCTCCCCATTAATATCATCATCATCATTAATATCATCATTATCATTGCCTCCCCATTAATATCATCATCATCATTGCCTTCCCATTATCATTGCCTCCCCATTAATATCATTATCATTGCCTTCCCATTATCACTGCCTCCCCATCATCATCATTATCATTGCCTCCCCATTAATATCATCATCATTGCCTTCCCATTATCATTGCCTCCCCATCATCATCATCATCGCCTCCTCACCACCATCACTGCCTGCCTCCCCCCACCACCATCACACATGCACTCTCTCACATACACACAGGCAGGCAGGCACACACACACACACACGCAGGCACACACACACACACACATCCACATCTCACCTGTCCGGCGTCCGCGCGTTCTCTGCCACAGCCGGCCGCTGAATGATGACGTCATTCAGCGGCGCTGCTGTGAGAGAGGAAGCGCCGGCGCAGGCGCCCCCTGGAGCCCGGAGCTGCGGCAGCGGAGGCACGGGGAGAGGTACGTATTGCTCTGGCTTCTGCCGGGTCCCTGAGCAAGCGGGGGGCCCAGTGGTGGCGCTGACACCGCTAACGGGCGCCGGGGTGCCCGACGGCGAGTGGGCCCCCCCGCCTGCTCAGGGCCCCGGCACTTGCCCGGGTGTGCCGGGTGCTGACGCCGGCCCTGTGTATATATACAGGGCCGGTTTTAGACAAAGTGGGGCCCTAGGCAAAAGTTTAAAGTGGGGCCCCAAATACTCACATATTGGACCATCACACAGAAACATTTCGGTTGTATTTACATGTGCTGAGTTCAGGCCGTTAAACAAGCGCAATCAACAATATTGAAGTTGTTCAACGCTTGTTCCTGAGTTTCTTTACACCGGCTGAGGAAGAATGATGAGGACTGATAGTCCTCGATACAGTGTAATGCAGGTCCCATATAGTACATATAGTATCATGCACTGACCACGGTCCTTGATGGAGTGTACTGCAACCCCTCACAGTTTACTGCAGCTCCCCTCATAGTGTATACTGCAGCCCCCTCATATAGCATACTGCAGTCCCACACACACAGTGTAATGCAACCCCACACACATACAGTATAATGCAGCCCCCTCAGGGTATAAGGCAGCCCCCCTCAGGGTATAATGCAGCCACCTCAGAGTTTACTGCAGCCCCCTCAGAGTATACTGCAGCCCTCCTCAATGTATATTGCGGTCCCCTCACTCACATAACATAATGCAGCCCCCCACTGACAGTATAATGCAGCAAAAGACAAAAAAAAACAAATATCCTAAAATAAATCAAATTTTTTTTGCAAAAAATGCATGGAGGTAGTAATAATTATAATGGTATTTAGTAAACATAATTTTGATCAAAACAATGTACAAGCCATCCCGCCACGTCAAGGCAACCCTTGTGGGACAGTCCTAACTCTTGTATTAAAAACCTTTCCACTTGTCAAGTGACGTAAATGTGAACAAGGACAGAGGGACAGAACCCACCAGTTAAAGCATAGGCCAGACAGGATGGATTTCTCAGCTCTAAAACAGGGCGGTCACACACCTTATATGCACAAGATGCACTTTGAACAAATAAAAAACTAGATCTGAGCTGAAAAAGTAAGGTAATGTGCATGCAAAATGTAAATGAATATCAACACATGACCATTACACAAAGAAAACCAGACACAAAAAAAATATCATAAAATAAAATAAACATTTTTTTGCAAAAAATGCATGGAGGTAGTAATAATTATAAGGGTATTTAGTAAACATAATTTTGATCAAAAGAATGTACAAGCTATCCCGCCACATCAAGGCAACATTTGTGGGATAGTCCTAACTCTTGTATTAAAAACATAGCATAATGCAGCACCCCACTCACAGTATATTGCAGCCCCCACACACAGTAAAATGCAGCTCTCACTACATACAAACTATAATGTAGACACACACACAGTATAGTGCAGACACATACATACACACACACACACAGTATAGTGTTGTGAACACTCTTGGTCCGGCTTCTGAGTTTGTGCTCCCTCTGGTGATTGCTGCTGGTAATGCAACTGCTCTGGCTAACAGAGGTTGATCACCTGAGGAGGATGATTGGCGATCAGGTGTTTCTGACTGGAGAGATATAAATGAGCAACCTTCCTTGGGTTGTTGCCGGTGATTAGGTCTTCTTCCTGAGCCTTCTGGAAGCCAGCTTGTTCCCTGCTTTGTTCTGCACCTTTCAGATAAGTTAGTTGTCTGTTTTGATCTGTGGCATTTTTCCCTTTTTGCATTTCTCTGTGCTCTGCCTTGCTGGTGCACTCCAGCCGGGTTCCCTCTGGGACCTGTGCTGGACTCTGCTTTCCTTGCCACAGTTTATGTCAGTCTGTACAGTATTGCTAGTCTCCTGTTATTTCAGTATCTGTTGTTTTGCGACCAGTTCACACCAGAGTTCTGATTTAGTGGGGGAGAGGTCGTGTGGCCTCAGTATTTTTGCATATCAGACATGTTGGAATTTTTCTTAAAGTTTTTGCGGGATTGCAGACAGTATCCTTTTCTGTCCTGTTCTGTCCAGACAGTTTGGCCCCAGCATTTGCTTACGCTATTTTCTGCCTGTGTTTGGTACTTCATCTGCCTCACCGTCAATATATGTTTGGGGGGTATCTATTCCTTTGGGGCTCTACTCCAAGGCAGTTTAGCTTTCAATCTTTCTCTCTTCAGGCTTAGTTAACTCTTTGCTGTGTCGAGGTGTCTAGGTCATCGTAGGTACGTCCCACGGCTAATTCTAGTTGTGTTGTCAGTTTAGGGGTCTGCAATCCGCTAAGTTACCAACCTCTCTGGTATTGTGCGGCCTAGCCCATTTCTTTGTTGTCCTCCTTGGTTACCATATCATAACAGTATAGTGCATTCCCACCCAACAGTATAATGCAGCCCCCACACAGTATAATGCAGCCACCCCACACTGTATAATGCAGCCCCCCACTCACAGTATAATGCAGCCCGCTCACTCACAGTATAATGCAGCCCCTCACTCACATGATAATGCGGCCCTGCATTAATGCAGCCCCCCATCAATAGAAATCCCGCCTACCCCCTCTCACATAATAATGCACCCCCCCACTCACAGTAAATGCCAGCCCCAAAACAAGAACAATGCATCCTCCACACAGTATTTTGCAGCCTCCCCCAACCAAGTTAATGCAGCCACCCCACACGTATAATGCAGCCACCACTCACAGATAATGCACCCTCACTCATATAGCATAATGCAGCCCCTCATCACAGATAATCAGCCCCTGGTGTGAATAGGCTGGAAAGAGTTCTGAGCAGAACCCCCTCTGGTGTTTAAAACGGTACGGGGACTGCAGTAAAGATTGTGGGATTGGAATCAGGTGTTACGATGGTCTTTAAAAAGGAGTCCCCTTCCATAGGATTGCCGGTGATCAATTGTTTGGTCTCAATCCTTGATCCTGTTTCCTTGGTACCGCTTGTCGTTTGAATCTCTGCTAACAGATAAGACATTTTCTTCTTTTTGTTTTTGTGCTTGATTTTTGCTTTTGCCTGCCTTCTTGGGGGCCTTGGGTCCCTCGGGGGGCTTTTGCCCTCTCAGTTCAGTTCAGCCACTAATGTTTGTACATTTGCTTTTTCCAGTTTTTCAGTGGCTGTGTTTGTTTTTGGGTTACACAGAGAAATAATTTAGGTGGTAGAGGTCGTGTGATCTCAGGTGTTTTTGAAATTAGTAGAGTTGGTGCTTTTCAGGGTTTTTTGAGATTGCAGTAAGTGCCCTTCCTACCCTTTTTAAATTTAGTAAGTTTGGGCCCCAACGTTTGCTCATACTATTTTCTGTCTGTGTCAGATTTCTTCTTGTTAACCGCCATTAATGTTTGGGGGCTTTCTATTTTTCTTTGGGGATCTGCTCGGGGCAGATAGCTTTCTCTTTCTATCTTTTAGGTGTTAGTTTAGTTTCTCAGGCTGTGACGAGGCGTCTAGGACCAACGTAGGAACGCTCCACGGTCCCTCTAGTTTGTGGGGTTAGTCAGGTACTGCAATTCTGTTTCCAACGCTTGGTGTATTTCTTTTTTGCCTGCTCTCCTCAGCTACAAATCATAACAGATCACCGCCCAAAAAAAAAAATTATATGGTACTACAGAAGGGAAAATATTGTGGAAAAAAAAAAAAAGTTTGTTGAGTTGTCAGGATTTTTTTTTTTTTGTTTGTTGCATTTTTTTCCTCGATCTCTGGGGCTGAGGAGGATTTTTTTTTTCTCTCTCAATGGAGTTTGCACGTTGTTGGCCGGTGGATCAGCTTGCCATGAGGTTCGGAGTATTGCTACCTATCTGCTAGGTTGCCTGTTGTGGAACCTAGGTTTCCCCACCCAAATTTTGTTTTTTAGGGGTCGAGCTAAGTTCTGAATTTCAAAAATAACTGTAAATTTTTTTTGCCTTAAATCTAAGTCCTCAGGGAAGCAGCGCAGAGGTTCAAATTGTCATCTTTCTCCTCGCGGCGACCCTCAGATTGGGCTTTTCCCTGACACCTGGGGATCCTGTTTGAGTGATGTTGATGCGTTTTTTCAGGGTTTGGGGTTATTGTACGATGAGCCCAATTCACTAATCAAGCTAAAAAACTTTGTTTGGGATTTAATCAGGGGGTTGAGGGGCGCTGAGTTTACTGTCAGAATTCCGAGGTGGGCAGTCCTGCCCCAAAAAAAAATGGGGACGCTTTGGAGCTCTTTTTCGGAGGGACTGTCAGATTAAAATAAAGGATGTTATGGTGGGATTCCTGTTCCCTTGGTTTCAATGATTCTATGTCATTAGCGATTCAAATTGGACAGACGTTTGCGTGGCGGAAAGGTATGCTGGGGAATAGGTTTTGCCTTGTAACCTGCTTTGAATCCATGCAGTGTGATAGAGTGGTTTCTGGGCACAGCGTCATGAATTTCGAAAGCGAATGGGTTATGTTTCTATGTGGTGATGCTCTCATGCTATTTCAGTCTGCCTAAGCGGGGAAGACGTTTGCATGCCAGTTTTCTTGGTATGTTCAGACAATTTTTATTAACTGTTACCCTGATATCTCCCTTTTCCTCATTTTTGCTCAGGTTTTGTTGATTTCTGGAGCAGCTATTAACCTGATGGATTTTGATTTTGCTAAACGTTTGGGTTCCCTTGATACCCCCCCAAAGTCTAAACCCCATGGGGAACGATTCTACCCCTTTGGCTGAGAATAAACCTCAGTCCCACTCAGGGATAATGGGGTAGAACCCGACAGGGAAGTTTGCAAATTTTTGGTTTGTATAACTGATGACATTTCGTACTGGGTTTTCCTTGGTTACGTCTCTAATCCGTTTTGGATTGGAAATCTGTGTTGTTCCATGGGGCTGCCCCAAAGTGTTAATACCAACACTCCGTTTTTTCTGCCTCCCCCAGGCTCAGGGTGTTCCTGACTTTTGATTGATTTTTTTGATGTGTTTGCGAAAGTAAATCTGCAACCTTACCTCCCCTAGGGAAAACGCGTTGATTAGGGTGGGTAAAATTCCCTAAAGGGCCTTTTTAACTTGTTGTACCTAACAGACGCTATGCGGTTTTATCAAGGGGGTCATTGGGAGAAGGGTCATATCAGACCATCCTCTTCACCCTTAGGGGTCGGTTTTTTTTTGTGGCCAAAAAGGATGGTTCATTAAGGCCGTTATTGATTATTGTTCCCTTGAACAAAATTACTGTGAAATATCAATATCCTTTCACTGATCTCTGATTGTTTTCCAGGGGAAAAAACGCTACTGGTTTACAAGCTTGACCCCAGGGGGGCATATAACCTTATTGCATTAAGCCGGGGATGAATGGAAGACGGCATTTTTTACCCCAAGGGCATTTTTTTTTACCCCCTTTGATGCCCTTTGGG
>JARQOD010008668.1:0-34700 GCA_033576555.1 Oophaga sylvatica
TGCAATCCCAAAAAACCCTGAAAAGCACCAACTCTACTAATTTCAAAAACACCTGAGATCACACGACCTCTACCACCTAAATTAGTTCTCTGGTGTAACCAAAAACAAAACAGCAGCCACTGAAAAAGCTGGAAAAAGCAAATGTACAAACATCAGTGGCTGAACTGAACTGAGAGGGCAAAAGCCCCCAGAGGGGACCCAGAAGGCCCCCACAGAAGTGCAGGACAAAATGCAAAAATCAAGCACAAAAACAAAAAGAAGAAAATGTCTTATCTGTTAGCAGGAGATTCAGACACGACACAGCAGGCTACCAAGGAAACAGGAATCAAGGATTGAGACCAGAACAATTGATCACCGACAACCCTGATGGGAAGGCGACTCCCTTATATAAGACCAGTCAGTAACACCTGATTCCCAATCCTCACAATCTTCACTGGACAGTCCAGTACCGTTTGTAACCACCAGAGGGAGCTTCTGCTCAGAACTCATTTCCAGCCTATTCACAACAGTACCCCCCCTTGAGGAGGGGTCACCGAACCCTCATTTGAGCAACCAGGTCGGTCATGATGAGTTCTATGATACGCACGGATGAGTCTCCTAGCATGGATGTCCGAAGCAAACACCCAAGAATTGTCTTCCTGACCATAACCTCTCCATTTAACCAAATACTGGAGTTTCCGTCTAGAAAAACGAGAATTCAATATTTTCTCAACCACATACTCCAGATTGCCCTCAACCAAAACAGGGTCAGGAGGCACAGTAGTAGGAACCACTGGCTCAACAAACCTCTTCAACAAGGACTTGTGGAACACGTTATGGATCTTAAATGTCCCTGGAAGAAGCAAACGAAAAGAAACAGGATTAAGAATCTCCATGATCTTATAAGGTCCAATGAACCTAGGCTTAAATTTAGGAGATGCCACTCTCATAGGAATATTTCTTGAGGACAACCAGACCAAGTCCCCCACTTTAAACCAAGGACCATCAGTCCTATGCCGGTTAGCAAACCGCTGGGCCCTCTCCTGAGAGAGGGACAACCTCTCCACTACCTGGTCCCAAATCCGCTGCATACGCTCCACAACAGAGTCAACACCTGGACAGACAGAAGCCTCTGTCTGTCCTGAAGAAAATCGAGGGTGAAACCCAGAATTACAGAAAAATGGAGACATCAAAGTGGCAGAGCTAGCCCTATTATTAAGAGCAAACTCAGCCAAAGGCAAAAAAGAGACCCAGTCATCCTGATCAGCAGACACAAAGCATCTTAGATAAGTCTCCAATGTCTGGTTTGTTCTCTCAGTTTGACCATTGGTCTGAGGATGAAACGCCGAGGAGAAAGACAATTGAACACCAATTTTAGAACAAAAGGTCCTCCAAAATCTGGAAACAAACTGGACTCCTCTGTCAGACACAATGTTCTCAGGAATGCCGTGTAAACGAACCACGTGCTGAAGGAACAAAGGCACCAATTCAGAGGAGGAAGGCAACTTAGGTAATGGCACAAGATGTATCATCTTGGAAAACCTATCGCAAATCACCCAGATGACGGTCATTCTCTGAGAAACAGGGAGGTCGGAAATGAAATCCATAGAGATATGGGTCCATGGTCTCTTGGGCACAGGTAATGGCATCAACAAACCACTAGAACGAGAGCAAGGCTTGGAGCGAGAGCAAGTCCCGCAGGACTGCACAAACTCCCTGACATCACGAGACAAGGTAGACCACCAAAAGGACCGACTAACCAAGTCTCTGGTACCAAAAATTCCGGGATGACCGGCCAACGCGGAACAATGAATCTCAGACATTACACTCTTTTTCCACTGGTCCGAGACAAACAATTTCCCAACAGGGCAGCGCTCGGGCTTATCCTCCTGACACCCCTCCAGAGCAGTCTCAAATTGGGTGAGATGGCGGAAAGAACTACACCCTCTTTCAAAATAACAGAAGGATCAGATAACTCAGGAGAGTCCGCCAGGAAACTCCTCGAGAGGGCATCCGCCTTAACATTTTTAGTGCCAGGATGAAATGAAACCACAAAATTAAAACGTGTGAAAAACAAGGCCCACCTGGCCTGTCTAGGATTAAGTCGCTTGGCAGATTCCAGATAAACTAGATTCTTATGGTCCGTAAGGACCACCACCTGATGTTTGGCTCCCTCCAGCCAATGTCTCCACTCTTCAAAAGCCCACTTCATGGCTAATAACTCCCGATTACCCACGTCAAAATTACGTTCAGTGGGAGAAAATTTTCGAGAGAAAAAGGCACAAGGGTTACTTTTAGAGGTCTCTGGATCTCTTTGGGACAAAACGGCACCTGCCCCAATTTCAGAGGCATCAACCTCCACTGAAATGGTAGAGAAACATCAGGCTGCCGTAGAACAGGAGCAGAAGTGAATCTCTGCTTAAGTTCCTGAAACGCAGAGACTGCCTCAGGAGGCCAATTCACCACATCAGAACCCTTCTTGGTTAAATCAGTTAATGGTTTTACAATAACAGAGAAATTACCAATAAATTTACGATAAAAATTGGCAAAACCCAAGAATCTTTGAAGAGCCTTTAATGAAGTAGGTTGGACCCAATCACAGATGGCCTGAACTTTGACCGGGTCCATTTCAATAACAGATGGGGACAAAATGAATCCCAGAAATGAGATCCTCTGAACGCCAAAAAGACACTTTGATCCCTTCACATACAGAGCATTCTCTCTCAAAATCTGGAACACAGTCCGAACATGTTTTACATGAGAGTCCCAGTCATTGGAAAAAATCAAGATATCATCCATATAAACAATCAGAAATGTATCCACAAAATCCCTGAAAATGTCATTCATGAAGGACTGGAAGACAGAAGGAGCATTAGTGAGCCCAAAGGGCATCACAGGTACTCAAAATGCCCTTCAGTGGTATTAAATGCCGTCTTCCATTCATCCCCGTGCTTAATGCGAATAAGGTTATATGCCCCCCTGAGGTCAAGCTTGGTAAACCAAGTAGCGTTTTTCACCCTGGAAAACAGATCAGAGATCAAGGGTAAAGGATATTGATATTTCACAGTAATATTGTTCAAGAGACGATAATCAATACACGGCCTTAATGAGCCATCCTTTTTGGCCACAAAGAAAAAACCGGCACCCAAGGGTGAAGAGGATGGTCTGATATGACCCTTCTCCAATGACTCCTTGATATAAGACCGCATAGCGTCATGTTCAGGTACAGACAAGTTAAAAAGGCGACCTTTAGGGAATTTACTACCAGGCACTAATTCAATAGCGCAGTCATAGCTCCTATGGGGAGGTAAGGATGCAGATTTACTTTCGCTAAACACATCAGAAAAATCAATCAAAAAGTCAGGAACATCCTGAGCCTGGGGGGAGGCAGAAAAAACAGGAGGTTGGTATTAACACATT
This sequence comes from Oophaga sylvatica, assembly GCA_033576555.1. Classification (NCBI taxonomy): domain Eukaryota; kingdom Metazoa; phylum Chordata; class Amphibia; order Anura; family Dendrobatidae; genus Oophaga; species Oophaga sylvatica. The sequence goes on from JARQOD010008668.1 coordinate 3,400, forward strand.
GGCAGCCCCAACTGGTAACAGACTCAGATTTCCAATCCAAAACAGGATTATGAGACTGTAACCAAGGGAAACCCAGTACGATAATGTCATGCAGATTATACAGAACCAAAAATTTGCAACTCTCCTGATGATCAGGTTCTACCCTCATTATCACCCGAGTAGAGAACTGAGGTTTATTCTCAGCCAACGGGGTAGAATCGATCCCCAGTAGGGGAATAGACTTCCGTAGGGGTATCAAGGGAAACCCACAACGTTTAGCAAAATCAAAATCCATCAGGTTAATAGCTGCTCCAGAATCAACAAAAGCCTGAGCAGAAAATGAGGACAGAGAGCATATCAGGGTAACAGTTAATAAAAACTTAGTCTGAACACTACACAAGACAACTGAGCGTGCAAAACGTCTTCCCCGCTTAGGGCAGACTGAAATAGCATGAGAGGCATCACCACAGTAGAAACATAACCCATTGCGCTTTCGAAATTCATGACGCTGTGCCCAGAAACCACTCTATCACACTGCATGGATTCAGAAGCAGGTTCACAAGGCAACATTATTCCACGCATACCTTTCCGCTCACGCAAACGTCTGTCAATTTGAATCGCTAATGACATAGAATCATTGAGACCAGAGGGAACAGGGAATCCACCATGACATCCTTTACATTATCTGACAGTCCCTTCCGAAAAAGAGCTGCCAAAGCGTCGTCATTCCATTTGGTCAGGACTGCCCACCTACGGAATCTCTGACAGTATAACTCAACGTCCTCAAGCCCCTGACTTAATGCAAACAAAGATTTTTCAGCTTGATCAGTGACATTAGGCTCATCGTACAATAACCCCAAAGCCTGAAAAAACGCATCAACATCACTCAAAACAGGATCCCCAGGTGTCAGGGAAAAAGCCCAATCCTGAGGGTTGCCGCGCAGGAGAGAGATTACAATTTGAACCTGCTGCGCTGCGTTCCCTGAGGACTTAGATTTTAAGGCAAAAAACAATTTACAGTTATTTTTGAAATTCAGAAACTTAGCTCGATCCCCTAAAAACAAATCTGGCATGGGAATCCTAGGTTCCACAACAGGCAACCTAGCAAGATATGTAGCAATACTCCGAACTTCAGTGGCAAGCTGATCCACACGGCCAGACAACTGTGCAAACTCCATTGAGAGAGAAAAAAAAATCCTCCTCAGCACCCAGAGATACAGAGGGAAAAAAAATGCAACAAACAGAAAAAAAAAAAAAAATCTCTGACAACTCTGACAACTTTTTTCTTTCCACAATATTTTTCCCTTCTGTGAGTACCATATAATTTTCAGTTTAGGCCGGTGATACTGTTATGATTTGGTAGCTGAGGAGAGCAGCAAAAAAGGAAATACACCAGAGCAGTTGGAAACTATGAGATTGCAGTACCCTGACTAACCACCACAACTAGAGGCAGCCGTGGAGCGTTCCTACGTTGGTCCTAGACGCCTCGTCACAGTCTGAGAAACTAACTACACCTAAAGATAGAAAGAGGAAAGCTATCTGCCCCGGAGCAGATCCCCAAAGAACATAGAAAGCCCCAAACATGTAATGGCGGTTAGACAAGAAGAAATACTGACACAGACAGAAAATAGTATGAGCAAACGTTGGGGCCCAAACTTACTAAATAGAAAAGGATAGGAAGAGCACTTACTGCAATCCCAAAAAACCCTGAAAAGCACCAACTCTACTAATTTCAAAAACACCTGAGATCACACGACCTCTACCACCTAAATTAGTTCTCTGGTGTAACCAAAAACAAAACAGCAGCCACTGAAAAAGCTGGAAAAAGCAAATGTACAAACATCAGTGGCTGAACTGAACTGAGAGGGCAAAAGCCCCCAGAGGGGACCCAGAAGGCCCCCACAGAAGTGCAGGACAAAATGCAAAAATCAAGCACAAAAACAAAAAGAAGAAAATGTCTTATCTGTTAGCAGGAGATTCAGACACGACACAGCAGGCTACCAAGGAAACAGGAATCAAGGATTGAGACCAGAACAATTGATCACCGGCAACCCTGATGGGAAGGCGACTCCCTTATATAAGACCAGTAAGTAACACCTGATTCCCAATCCTCACAATCTTCACTGGACAGTCCAGTACCGTTTGTAACCACCAGAGGGAGCTTCTGCTCAGAACTCATTTCCAGCCTATTCACAACAGGAAAGATTGAAGATCATTAACCATCTTATCCCCTCTCTCCCATAGTGGGTTTAGCCAGGCGAGGGCCTCTCCTCCCAGGTGTGACATGATGAAGCCCACGTTGGCTCGGTCAGAAGCAAACATGTGCCCCAAGATTTCGAAGTGTAGAGTGCACTGATTGAGAAAACCCCGACACTGAGTAGGATCACCCAGGAAACGGGTAGGAGCCGCCAGGCGGGGACCTTTACTTGCCATGGGAACTGGTACCTGAGTATTGATAGAAGAGTCAGGTGCAGACGAGAACCCCAAGGAATCCATGCTGTTATGATTTGGTAGCTGAGGAGAGCAGGTAAAAAAAGGAAATACACAGACACAGACAGAAAATAATATGAGCAAACGTTGGGGCCCAAACTTACTAGATAGAAAAGGATAGGAAGGACACTTACTGCAATCCCAAAAAAACCCTAAAAAGAACCAACTCTACTAATTACAAAAACACCTGAGATCATACGACCTCTACCACCTAAATTAGTTCTCTGGTGTAACAAAACTAAACAGCAGCCACTGAAAAAACTGGAAAAAGCAAATGAATAAACAACAGTGGCTGAACTAAACTGAGAGGAGCACAAGCCCCCGGAGGGGACCCGGCAGACCCCACAGAAGTGCAGGACAAAATGCAAAAAGCAAGCAACAAAAAACTAAAAGAAGAAAATGTCTTATCTGTTAGCAGGAGATGCAGGCACGAAACAGCAAGCTTCAAAGTGAACAGGAATCAAAGATGAGACCAGAACAATTGATCACCGACAACCCTGATGGGAGGGAACCTCCCTTATATAAGACCAGTCAGTAACACCTGATCGCCAATCTTCACAATCTTCATTGAACAGTCCAGCACTGTTTGTAACCACCAGAGGGAGCTTCTGCTCAGAATTCATTTCTAGCACATTCACAACACCATGCGGGTAGACAAGCTGCGTAGATAAGTCGTGATCTTGTCCTGTTGAACTCCTAAACGGGCCACCTCCTGGCACAGATCCGTGGTTGGAGGTCTCTGGGATCCAGCGGGTTCCATGGCCGGAGCAATCTGTAACAAATGGAAGCGGAGGCAGAGATGGTGAAGTTCACATTCGTCTTTATTTTTTAATGTGGAACCTCGAGACCGCGGTCCGGGGGGCTCCAAAGGGGGCGTGACTAGTGAGCCCCGGGTACCCATAGTAAGGCCCCTCGAACAGGACCAGAATGGAATACCCGGAGGACACAGGTGCTACCTCCAGTTAGACCCCGGACACGTGGCAGCTGTCCCAGAGGGACCAAAAGGGTAACAGGTATATAACAGAAACCGTGGAGAGTTTGACAGAGATGAGGAAGGTCCTGGTCCAGAGTGGATGGTAGCAGGCTGGCTCCAGTGACCTTGTCACAGTCCACAGATACGGATGGCTGATGGCGGAACAGGATGACACTTGCGCCAGTAATAACCGAGATTGTCCAAGTTAGCCAGATACGGGTTAGCAATGATCTGTGGAGACAAATAGTATAAGCGAAGCACAGAGACTGCAGATGCAGCGCAGACAGATCAAGGACAGAACCGGATGTAGCAATGATAGAACACGTTGCTCCGGCACTCCCCTTATGGTGGAGTGACCAGATATAGTACTGAGTGCGCTGCCATTGGTTAATTGACTATTTAAAAAATGCACGCTGCCCCTTTAAGAGAGACCGTGGGCGCGGCCTCGCGTTCTAAGCAATCTTCCTGGAGGCCTGCTGGCAGCGTGCCAGGAACTGGGGGAGGACGCAGGACGCTGAGGAGCAGATGGAGCAGGAGACTTCAGCCTGCGCACAGACTGCTGCAGAGGGACAGCTAGAGGAGCAGAAGGTGACTGACCAGGACGGAGTGCAGAACCAGCACGGGGACCGAGTGTAACATGAGGATTGGCAATCAGGAATCACAGACTGGCTGATATAAGGGAGGTTCCCTCCCATCATGGTTGCTGGTGATCAATTGTTCTTGTCTCAACGTTGTTTCCTGGTTCACTTGGAAGCTTGCTGAGTCTTGCCTCTTCTCCTGCTCTCAGATAAGATATTTTCTGTTTTTTGTTTTTTGTGCTTACCATTTGCATATTTCTCTGCATTTCTGTGAGGTTAGCCAGGTTACCCCCCTCTGGGGGGCTTGGGCTCCTCTCAGTTCCTCTGGAGCCACTGTTATTTGTTCATTTGCCTTTTCCAGTTTTTTCAGTGGCTGCGGCTTAGTTTTGTTACACCAGAGAACTAATTTAGGTGGTGGAGGTCGTGTGATCTCAGGTGATTATGCAATTAGTAGCGTTGGCATTTTTTAGGGTTTTTGTGGATTGCAGTGAGTATCCTTCCTATCCTTTTCTGTCTAGGCAGATTGGGCCCCAACGTTTGCTCATACTATTTTCTGTCTGTGTCTGTATTTCCTCTTGTCTAACCGCCATTACATGTTTGGGGGCTTCCTATGTTCTTTGGGGATCTGCTCCGGGGCAGATAGCTTTCCTCTTTCTATCTTTAGGTGTAGTTAACCTCTCAGGCTGTGACGAGGCGTCTAGGACCAACGTAGGAACGCTCCACGGCTGCCTTTAGTTGTGGTGGTTAGTCAGGGTACTGCAATCCAGTAGATTCCAACCTCTCTGGTGTATTGCCGTTTTTGCCTGCTCTCCTCAGCTACCAAATCATAACAGTATCACCGGCCTAACTGAAAATTATATGGTACTCACAGAAGGGAAAAATAGTAAAAAGGAAAAAAAAAAAGGGGAGTTGTCAGAATTTTTTTTTCTCTGTTTCTTGCATTTTTTCCCTCTTTTTCTCTGGGTGCTGAGGAGGAATTTTTTTTTGCTCTCAATGGAGATTGCACAGTTGTCTGGCCATGTGGATCAGCTTGCCACTGAGGTTCGGAGTATTGCTACCTATCTTGCAGGGTTGCCGGCTGTGGAACCTAGGATCCCCATGCCAGATTTGTTTTTGGGGGATCAAGCTAAATTTCTGAATTTCAAAAATAACTGTAAGTTGTTTTTTGCCTTAAAATCTAAGTCCTCAGGGAACGCAGCACAGCAGGTTCAAATTGTCATCTCTCTCCTGCGCGGCGATCCTCAGGATTGGGCTTTTTCCCTGACACCTGGGGACCCTGTTTTGAGTAATGTTGATGCATTTTTTCTGACTCTGGGGTTATTGTACGATGAACCTAATGTCACTGATCAAGCTGAAAAAACCTTGTTGGCATTAAATCAGGGGCTTGAGGACGCTGAGTTGTACTGTCAGAAATTCCGAAAGTGGGCAGTTCTGACCAAATGGAATGATGATGCTTTGGCAGCCCTTTTTCGGAAGGATCTGTCAGAGAATGTAAAAGATGTTATGGTGGGTTTCCCTGCTCCCTCTGGTCTCAATGATTCTATGTCATTAGCGATTCAAATTGACAGACGTTTGCGTGAGCGTAGAGGTATGCGTGGAATGGTGTTGCCTTGTGAACCAGCTTCTGAGCTCATGCAGTGTGATGGAGTGGCTTCTGGGGCACAGCGTCATGAGTTTCGAAAACGCAATGGGTTGTGTTTCTACTGTGGTGATGCCTCTCATGCTATTTCAGTCTGCCCTAAGCGGGGAAGACGTTTTGCACGCTCAGTTGTCTTGGGTAGTGTTCAGACTAAATTTCTGTTGACTGTTACCCTGATTTGCTCCCTGTCCACATTTTCTGCTCAGGCTTTTGTTAATTCGGTAGTAGCTATTAACCTGATGGATTTTGATTTTGCTAAACGTTGTGGGTTTCCCTTGATACCCCTACGGAAGTCTATTCCCCTACTGGGGATTGATTCTACCCCTTTGGCTGAGAATAAACCCCAGTTCTCTACTCACGTGATAATGAGGGTTGAACCTGATCATCAGGAGAGTTGCAAATTTTTGGTGCTGTATAATCTGCATGACATTATTGTACTAGGTTTCCCTTGGTTACAGTCTCATAATCCTGTTTTGGATTGGAAATCTTTGTCTGTAACCTGTTGGGGCTGCCAATGTGTTAATGCCAACACTCCTGTTTTTTCTGCCTCTCCCCAGGCTCAGGATGTTCCTGACTTTTTGACTGATTTTTCTGATGTGTTTAGCGAAAGTAAATCTGCATCCTTGCCCCCCCATAGGAGCTATGACTGCGCTATTGAATTAGTGCCTTGTAGTAAATTCCCTAAAGGTCGCCTTTTTAACTTGTCTGTACCTGAACATGACGCTATGCAGTCTTATATCAAGGAGTCATTGGAGAAGGGTCATATCAGACCATCCTCTTCACCCTTGGGTGCCGGTTTTTTCTTTGTGGCCAAAAAGGATGGTTCATTAAGGCCGTGTATTGATTATCGTCTCTTGAACAAAATCACTGTGAAATATCAATATCCGGTACCCTTGATTTCTGACCTGTTTTCCAGGGTGAAAAGTGCTACTTGGTTTACCAAGCTTGACCTCAGGGGGGCGTATAACCTTATTCGCATTAAGCACGGGGATGAATGGAAGACGGCGTTTAATACCCCTGAGGGGCATTTTGAGTACCTAGTGATGCCCTTTGGGCTCACTAATGCTCCTTCTGTCTTCCAGTCCTTCATGAATGACATTTTCAGGGATTTTGTGGATAAATTTCTGATTGTTTATTTGGATGATATCTTGATTTTTTCCAATGACTGGGACTCTCATGTGAAACATGTTCGGACTGTGTTCCAGATTTTCAGAGAGAATGCTCTGTATGTGAAGGGATCAAAGTGTCTTTTTGGCGTATAGAGGATCTCATTTCTGGGATTCATTTTGTCTCCATCTGTTATTGAAATGGACCCGGTCAAGATTCTTGCCATTTGTGATTGGGTCCAACCTACTTCATTAAAGGCTCTTCAGAGATTCTGTGGTTTTGCCAATTTTTACCTTAAATTTATTGGTAATTTCTCTGTTATTGTTAAACCATTGACTGATTTGACCAAAAAGGGTTTTGATGTGGTGAATTGGCCTCCTGAAGCAGTCTCTGCATTTCCGGAACTTAAGCAGAGATTCACTTCTGCTCTTGTTCTACGGCAGCCTGATGTTTCTCTGCCATTTCAGGTGGAGGTTGATGCCTCTGAAATTGGGGCAGGTGCCGTTTTGTCCCAAAGAGATCCTGAGACCTCTAAAAGTAACCCTTGTGCCTTTTTCTCTCGAAAATTTTCTCCAACTGAACGTAATTATGACGTGGGTAATCGGGAGTTATTGGCCATGAAGTGGGCTTTTGAAGAGTGGAGACATTGGCTGGAGGGAGCCAAACATCAGGTGGTGGTCCTCACGGACCATAAGAATCTGGTTTATCTGGAATCAGCCAAGCGACTCAATCCTAGACAGGCCAGGTGGGCCTTGTTTTTCACACGTTTTAATTTTGTGGTTTCCTTTCTTCCTGGCACTAAGAATGTTAAGGCGGATGCCCTCTCGACGAGTTTCCTTGCGGACTCTCCTGAGTTATCTGATCCTGCTGTTATTTTTAAAGAGGGTGTAGTTTTTTTCCGCCATCTCGCCCAATTTGAGACTGGCTCTGGAAGGGTGTCAGGAGGATAAACCCGAGCGCTGCCCTGTTGGGAAATTGTTTGTCCCAGACCAGTGGAAGAAGAGTGTGATGTCTGAGATTCATTGTTCCGCGTTGGCCGTTAATCCCGGAATTTTGGTACCAGAGACTTGGTGAGTCGGTCCTTTTGGTGGCCTACTTTGTCTCATGACGTCAGGGAGTTTGTGCAGTCCTGTGGGACTTGCTCTTGCTCCAAGCCTTGCTCTCGCTCTAGAGGTTTGTTGATGCCATTGCCTGTGCCCAAGAGACCATGGACCCATATCTCTATGGATTTTATTTCCGACCTCCCTGTTTCTCAGAGAATGACCGTTATCTGGGTGATTTGTGATAGGTTTTCCAAGATGATACATCTTGTGCCATTACCTAAGTTGCCTTCCTCCTCTGAATTGGTGCCTTTGTTCCTTCAGCACGTGGTTCGGTTACACGGCATTCCTGAGAACATTGTGTCTGACAAAGGAGTCCAGTTTGTTTCCAGATTTTGGAGGACTTTTTGTTCTAAACTTGGTGTTCAATTGTCTTTCTCCTCGGCTTTTCATCCTCAGACCAATGGACAAACTGAGAGAACAAACCAGACATTGGAGACTTATCTGAGATGCTTTGTGTCTGCTGATCAAGATGACTGGGTCTCTTTTTTGCCTTTGGCTGAGTTTGCTCTTAATAATAGGGCAAGCTCTGCCACTTTGATGTCTCCATTTTTCTGTAATTTTGGGTTTCACCCTCGATTTTCTTCGGGACAGACGGAGGCTTCTGTCTGTCCGGGTGTTGACTCTGTTGTGGAGCGTATGCAGCAGATTTGGGACCAGGTAGTGGAGAGGTTGTCCCTCTCTCAGGAGAAGGCCCAGCGGTTTGCCAACCGGCATAGGACTGATGGTCCTCGGTTTAAAGAGGGGGACTTGGTCTGGTTGTCCTCAAGAAATATCCCTATGAGAGTTGCATCTCCTAAGTTTAAGCCTAGGTTCATTGGACCTTATAAGATCATGGAGATTCTTAATCCTGTTTCCTTTCATTTACTTCTTCCAGGGACATTTAAGATCCATAACATGTTCCACAAGTCCTTATTGAAGAGGTTTGTCGAGCCAGTGGTTCCTATGGCTGCGCCTCCTGACCCTGTTTTGGTTGAGGGCAATCTGGAGTATGTGGTTGAGAAAATATTGGATTCTCGTTTTTCTAGATGGAAACTCCAGTATTTGGTTAAGTGGAGAGGTTATGGTCAGGAGGACAATTCTTGGGTGTTTGCTTCGGACATCCATGCTAGGAGACTGATCCGTGCGTATCACAGAGCTCATCCTGACCGACCTGGTTGCACAAATGAGGGTTCGGTGACCCCTCCTCAAGGGGGGTACTGTTGTGAATGTTTTAGAAATGAATTCTGAGCAGAAGCTCCCTCTGGTGGTTACAAACAGTACTGAACCATTCAATGAGGATTGGCAATCAGGAATCACAGACTGGCTGATATAAGGGAGGTTCCCTCCCATCATGGTTGCCGGTGATCAATTGTTCTTGTCTCAACGTTGTTTCCTGGTTCACTTGGAAGCTTGCTGAGTCTTGCCTCTTCTCCTGCTCTCAGATAAGATATTTTCTGTTTTTTGTTTTTGTGCTTACCATTTGCATATTTCTCTGCATTTCTGTGAGGTTAGCCAGGTTACCCCCCTCTGGGGGGCTTGGGCTCCTCTCAGTTCCTCTGGAGTCACTGTTATTTGTTCATTTGCCTTTTCCAGTTTTTTCAGTGGCTGCGGCTTAGTTTTGTTACAGCAGAGAACTAATTTAGGTGGTAGAGGTCGTGTGATCTCAGGTGATTTTGCAATTAGTAGCGTTGGCATTTTTTAGGGTTTTTGTGGATTGCAGTGAGTATCCTTCCTATCCTTTTCTGTCTAGGCAGATTGAGCCCCAACGTTTGCTCATACTATTTTCTGTCTGTGTCTGTATTTCCTCTTGTGTAACCGCCATTACATGTTTGGGGGCTTCCTATGTTCTTTGGGGATCTGCTCCGGGGCAGATAGCTTTCCTCTTTCTATCTTTAGGTGTAGTTAACCTCTCAGGCTGTGACGAGGCGTCTAGGACCAACATAGGAACGCTCCACGGCTGCCTTTAGTTGTGGTGGTTAGTCAGGGTACTGCAATCCAGTAGATTCCAACCTCTCTGGTGTATTGCCGTTTTTGCCTGCTCTCCTCAGCTACCAAATCATAACACCGATGCTTCCCTGTCGGGAGTTCCCAGGCCTAGAAAGGTCTCCACGTTTGAACCACCAGACCTGAGACAGTGTTGGAGATGCCGTGAACGATGTCATATTTCAGCCAACTGTCCACTAGTGGGGGAACCTATGGACTGTGATGCTGGAAGGTCTCTCTCTCTCCTCGCGGAACCAGTGTGCGTGGCCACCCCAGCCGAGGAGAATGGCCCACAGGTGTCCCAGGTGGTTATAAATGGCTGCCCCGTACAAGCCCTCCTAGACTCAGGGAGTCGAGTGTCTCTGGTACATGCCAGCCTGGCTGATAGGGACTTCATCCCCGATAAACACCTGAGCATGGTGTGCATCCATGGAGATACCAAAGTCTACCCGGTGACTTCCGTGGACTTCGTCAAAAAACTCGGGGAGATCTCGTATGAAGTGGGGGTAGTGAAGAACCTGATGCACCCCGTCATATTGGGTCGTGACTTTCCCCTGTTTTGGGGTCTTTGGGGAAAAAACGGTTCTACCGGACAGTGTGATGAAGCTCCTACTGAGGTTGCGCGGTCCATAGGGGCGGACCACAATGCTAGTGTGTTGTTGAACTTAGATGATGATGATAATGATAATGATGAATTTCCATTTCAGGTGATGTTGGGGGAGGGGGATAATGGTTCTCTGGAACATAATGTCCCTGACCTACCTGTGGCCCGTGACAATTTCAGGAGTGAACAGTTGCGAGACCCCACTCTTAAAAATGCCAGGGAAAGTATAACTGTTCTAAATGAATCCCACAAGAGCCCGGCTCTGATAAACGATTTCCCCATTTTGCCATGAACAGTGACCTGCTATATAGGGTCACTAAGGTCAATGGAGAGGTCGTGAGTCAGCTCCTGGTACCTAAACCATATAGAAGTATGGTGCTAAGTTTTTCACATAACCACGTGCTTGTTGGTACCTGGGGATGGACAAGACCCAGGAAAGAATCCTCCAGAGGTTTTACTGGCCAGCGGTTTATCAAGATGTGGGGGATTATTGCAAATCCTGCCCCACGTGTCAGATAAATGCTCCGGTTTCCCACTTCTGCAGTCCATTAGTCCCGCTTCCGGTTATAGAGATACCATTAGAAAGAGTAGCGATGGACTTGGTAGGTCCTATTGTGAAATCTGCCAGGGGGCACCAATACATACTAGTGGTACTTGATTATGCAACCCGGTACCCCGAGGCTGTCCCTTTAAGAAATATGGCGTCCAAAAATATTGCACGGGAACTCTTTCATATGTTTTCCAGGACAGGAATCCCTAAAGAGATCCTCACGGACCAAGGCACACCTTTTATGTCCAAGGTGATGAAGGAGCTGTGTAAGTTGCTTAAAATCTCGCACATTCGAACATCCATGTATCACCCACAGATGGATGGGCTGGTTGAACGTTTTAATAAAACATTAAAACATATGTTAAAGAAAGCAGTGAAGAAAGATGGTCGGGATTGGGACTACCTGTTACCCTACCTAATGTTTTCGGTCAGAGAGGTGCTCCAAGCCTCTACAGTGTTTTCTCCCTTTGAGTTGGTATATGGCCGGCACCCGCGGGGCTTGCTAGATATAGCCAAGGAAGTATGGGAGACCGAGGCAACCCCATACAAGAGTGTTATAGAGCATATTGCCCAGATGCAGGATAGAATTGCTAAGGTTATACCATTGGTTAAGGATCACCTGCAGAGAGCCCAAGAAGCTCAAAGCAAAATATATAATCGGTCAGCAAAAGTTAGGACATTCAACCCTGGGGATCGGGTCCTGATCTTAATCCCCATGGTGGAAAGTAAGTTTTTGGCCAAGTGGCATGGACCCTACGAGATAGTACAGAAAGTGAGCGAGGTCACCTACAAGGTACACCAGCCAGGGAGACGGAAGCCCTACCACGTCTATCATATCAACCTGATCAAGCCCTGGAGGGACAGAGAGTCATTATTGGCCTCGGGTAAATTAGAGAAAGGGTTAAAACCACCTATACCTCCTGTGATAGTGGGTGAGACGTTGTCAGTACACCAAAAACAGGAAGTACGGGAGTTTCTGCAGAAAAATCAGCAGAGGTTTTCAGACTTGCCCGGCCAGACTTCTCTCGTGAAGCACCATATCGAGACCGAACCCGGCACTAAGGTCAAGCTGAAGCCGTACAGGATTCCGGAAGCTCGTAGAGAGATAGTCTCCACTGAGATCAAACGGATGCTAGCCCTCGGGGTCATTAAGGAGGCCCAAAGCGAGTGGTGTAGCCCGATTGTCCTGATACCAAAACCTAATGGAACCTGGAGGTTCTGCAATGATTTTAGAAAGTTGAACGACGTGTCAAAGTTTGACGCCTACCCTATGCCCCGGGTAGGCGAGCTAATCGAGAGGTTAGGGGCCGCCCGTTATATTACAACCCTCGATCTGACAAAAGGGTACTGGCAGATACCCCTGTCTGAGGAGGCAAAAGAAAAAACGGCCTTTGCAACCCCCGACGGCTTGTTTCAGTACCTTGTGATGCCATTCGGCTTGCATGGAGCCCCGGCTACCTTTCAGAGGCTTATGGACCTGATCCTGCGCCCGCATCAGGCCTATGCGGCTGCCTACCTGGATGATGTGGTAATTTTCAGTTCCGATTGGGAGAGCCACCTCGCTAAGGTACAAGCCGTCTTAGACTCGATAGGCGGAGCTGGGCTGAACATAAACCCAGAGAAATGTGCAATTGGCCTAGAAGAGGTCAAGTACCTGGGCTACGTCATTGGCAGGGGGCTGATTAAGCCCCAAGACAATAAGGTAGAGGCTATTCAGAACTGGCCTACACCCCTCACAAAACGACAGATCAAAGCGTTTCTGGGCATCACTGGGTACTATCGCAGATTTGTACAAAATTTTGCCTCCATTGCTGCCCCGTTTACCGACCTGACAAAGGGTGGGAAGTCAAAAATGGTAGTTTGGAATCAGGAGGCAGAAAAAGCATTTCAGTCTTTGAAAATGGCTTTATGTCAAAGCCCAGTTCTGGTCACCCCTAATTTCAGGGAGGAGTTTCTTGTTCAAACTGATGCCTCTAATGTGGGGTTAGGGGCGGTTTTGTCGCAGGTCGTGAAGGGTGAAGAGCACCCGGTCATGTATCTGAGTCGGAAACTGACACCGGCTGAACAAAATTATGCCATTCTGGAGCGAGAGTGCCTCGCAATCAAATGGGCGCTGGACTCGCTACGTTATTACCTCTTGGGCAGGAAATTTAAATTACAGTCAGACCATGCTCCTCTGGCATGGATGAAGCAGAACAAGGAAAGGAATGCCAGGGTGACAAGGTGGTTCCTTTTGCTTCAAGAATTAAATTTCTCGGTAGAGCATAGGCCTGGGAAGTTACAGGGTAATGCCGATGCCTTGTCCAGAGTTCACTGTCTCTTTGGAGTTGTTGACCAGCCCTCCAGTCTGGAGAAGAGGGGGGGGATATGTGAGACAGTGAAGGGGTGCGTACTGGATGGGGTGTACATCTCGCCAAGGTTTCTTAGCTGGGTGGCATAAGGAATGTAGGAGTGAAGGTAGGATGGCAGTACGTTCACTCCACTCCACATCCAGTACAGGCTTTCAGCTCAACCCTGAGTGCACTCAGCTGTCTAATTAAGCAGCCAGAAGTAGGTGGTAGAGTTACACAGATGGGGCTCTCAGTCTGAATCTGACTTCAGACGCTGCTGGAGTCTCCTGGAAGCCAAGCTCTGGTAACTACAAAATATGTGTTGTTTTGGCCAGGCTGTTAGAGCCTAGACCACAGTAGTGAAGGAACTAACTGTGTCTAGCTAGCAGCCTGACAGGCTTAGGACTTGTTTTATGATTTGGTTTATGTTTGTTGCTGTGGACTTTAATAAAACTGGTTGCCGCAAGTTTACACCAGTACTTGTCACGGGTGTGTCGCGGCGGAGATCGTCGCGATTGCACACCCTGACTTCGCACAGCTGAGTTTCTGGTGCTGGGTGTTTTTCAGCACTGAGGGAGTTAATTCTTTCTCTCTCGATGCTGGACAGACCAGCCTCGCCCAGCTGCGATTGATGTTTTGTTAATTAGCTTCCTTCATATACCTGCTGGTCTGCTGGGGAAGTTGCCGGTGAAAGCATTCATTCAGACCAGCAGAGCGGATCGTTTCTGAGAAGACTTAAGCTAAGAGTGCCTGTTGTGGTTTTTCCTCTCCTCGCTTATTGTTTATCTTCTTAACCTTTTGTGTTCCTCTGTAGTGGAAGTTTTGTATGCAAGGCAGTGTTTTCTTTACCCCCTGTCTGTCTGGTTTGTATTTGACTGTGTGTAAGCTGTTGCCTGCCCATTCCCTGTGGTGGTAATCAGGGTCCTTCTCAGGACTAGATTACAGTGGTCAGGGATCTACAGGAGACAGGGTTACGCTGGCGGCCTGGACCTCTGTACCATTAACAGTACCTCCAGGTAGAGGGACTAGTCAGGACCCCAGTTCAGGGTCAGCATAGACCCCGGTCCACCTCTATCCTGAGACAGCGTTTCACGTGCACAGTATAGACCCACAATACATTGGATATTATGTCAGGTAAGACATTGCTGGCAGATTCTACGTATACATGTTGATATTTTCTATAATATGAAATATAGAGTGTTGTCTCATTAGATATATGTTACTATCATAGAATATATCTGTTATACGTCGTGATAGTACTGCTGTCTGTGCTTGAACTTTTTCTATGCCACTCTGTCTACCTGAGACGGCGATCCCAGAGCTATACCCCCTGAACTGGTTACAATATGTATTCTATGTGTGTATATGTATTCTTTCTATTCTTTATTAAACTTGTCAGGGTGATTTTACAGTATAGCCGGGGATGAATTGCCGGCTTTTCTAAAGGACACCGATGCGATTTTCTCGCAAGTCACACGTGCTGTCCGTTTGTAATCCGATTTTTCATCGCACCCATAGACTTGCATTGGCGATTCTTGCCCGACAATCGGTGACAATCGCAGCATGCTGCGATTGTCTCTGTCCAAGGAAAATGGCCGAGAAAAAATCGGATGCTGGGAGCTGCTCCATAGATTAACATTGGTCCGAGTGCAATGCGATATTTCATCGCATTGCACTCATCCGTTTTTGCCTTACTCCACTTTAAGGACTGAGAATAAAATATTCAAAATCAATGAGAACTTGGCATTTACAGGAAATAAACTGTTAAACATTTTTTACTGTATAATGACAAAATTTTAAAAGGATTTTAAAAAAATAATAATTAAAGGGAACTTGATTAAAATGATGCCTGGGTTGATGAAATCCGTCTTGTGGTTGGTTGTTTAACCCCTCTCTGCCATTGGACGTACTATCCCGTCCATAAAACCCGTGACAATCTAATCATGGACAGGATAGTACTTCCAAGCGATCAGCTGACACACCCGGCACTATGTACCAGGAGTGGTCACAGACCGCTCCCAGCACATTAACCCCTGGCACACAGCGATCAGACATGATCGCGGTGTACCGGGGGCACAGGAAGCATCGCGCAGGGATGGGGCTCCCTGCGTGCTCCCCTGAGGCCCTCAGAACAGCGCTGTTCTGAAGGCCTCTTCCCTGCAGGACCCCGGATCCAAGATGGCCACCGGGTCCTGCAGGGAAGCCTGCAGCACTGCCTGTGAGATCGCTGGTTTCACAGAGTGCTGTGCACACTGTGAGACCAGCGATCTGATAAAATACAGTGATATCCCACAAAGTAAAAAAGTTAAAAAAAATCAAAATCACAAGTGTAAAAACAAAATTTCAAAATAAAGGAAAAAAAAATCCCCAATAAATTCATTTCTTCCTGTAAATAAAAAAGACAAAACAATAAAAGTACACATATTTGGTATCGCCGTGTCCATAACAACCCCCCCTATAAAAACTGTCCAACTAGTTAACCCTTTAGTGAACTCCTGAAAAAAAAAAGCAAAAAATCAATGCTTTATCATCATACCGCCGAACAAAAAGTGGAATAACACATGATCAAAAAGACGGATATAAATAAACATGGTACCGCTGAAAACGTCATCTTGTCCTGCAAAAAATGAGCCACCATACAGCATCATCAGCGAAAAAATAAAAAGTTATAGCTCGCAGAATAAAGTGATGCAAAAATAATTATTTTTTATATAAAATTGTTTTTATTGTATAAAAGTGCCAAAACCTAAAAAAAATGATATAATTGAGGTATCGCCGTAATTATACTGACGCGAAGAATAAAACTGCTTTATCAATTTTACCACACGCGGAACGGTATAAACGCCCCCCCCAAAAGAAATTCATGAATTGATGATTTTTGTTCATTCTAACCTCCCAAAAATTGAAATAAAATGCGATCAAAAAATGTCACATGCTCAAAAATGGTACCAATAAAAACGTCAACTCGTACCACAAAAAATAAGACCTCACATGACTCTGCGGGCCAAAATATGCAAAAATTATAGCTCTCAAACTGTGGTGATGCAAAAACTATTTTTTGCAATAAAAAGCATCTTTTAGCGTGACAGCTGCCAATCATAAAAACACGCTATAAATAGTAAATCAAACCCCCCTTTATCACCCCCTTAGTTAGGGAAAAATAATAAAATTAAAAAAATGTATTTATTTCCATTTTCCCATTAGGGTTAGGGTTGCGACTAAAGTTAGGGTTAGGGTTGCGCCTAAAGTTAGGATTAGGGTTAGGGTTGGGATTAGGGTTAGGGGTGTGTTAGGGTTAGGTTTGTGGTTAGGGTTATGTTTAGGGTTGGGACTAGGGTTAGGGGTGTGTTGGGGTTAGGGTTGGAGTTAGAATTGGGGGGTTTCCACTGTTTAGGCACATCAGGGGCTCTCCAAATGTGACATGGTGCCTGATCTCAATTCCAGCCAATTCTGCGTTGAAAAAGTCAAACGGTGCT
The DNA here is from genome assembly GCA_033576555.1 of Oophaga sylvatica. Lineage (NCBI taxonomy): Eukaryota > Metazoa > Chordata > Amphibia > Anura > Dendrobatidae > Oophaga > Oophaga sylvatica. The sequence continues at coordinate 20,191 of JARQOD010008668.1, forward strand.
CCTTCATTTCGGAGCTCTGCCATGCGCCCAAACAGTAGTTTACCCCCACATATGGGGTATCAGCGTAGTCAGGACAAATTGCACAATAACTCTTGGGAGTCCAATTTCTTCTGTTACCCTTGGGAAAATAAAAAATTGGGGGCTAAAATATCATTTTTGTAAAAAAAAAAAAGATTTTTTTTGTTTTTATGGCTGTACGTTGTAAACTTCTGTGAAGCACTTGGGGCTTCATAGCGCTCACCACACATCTAGATAAGTTCCTTGTGGGGTCTATTTTCCAAAATGGGGTCACTTGTGGGGCTTTCCACTGTTTAGGCACATCAGGGGCTCTCCAAATGCGACATGACGCCCGCAGACCATTCCATCAAAGTCTGCAATCCAAAACGTCACTACTTCCCTTCCGAGCCCCGACGTGTGCCCATACAGTAGTTTTCTCCCACATATTGGGTATCAGCGTACTCAGGATAAATTGGACAACAACTTTTGTGGTCCAATTTCTTATGTTACCCTGGTGAAAATAAAATATTGGGGGCGAAAAAATCATTTTTGTAAAAAAAAAAAGGATTTTTTATTTTTACGGCTGTACGTTATAAACTTCTGTGAAGCACTTCGGGTTCAAAGTGCTCACCACACATCTAGATAAGTTCCTTGGGGGGTCTATTTTCCAAAATGGGGTCACTTTTGGGGGATTTCCACTGTTTAGGCACATCAGGGGCTCTCCAAATGCGACATGACGCCCGCAGACCATTCCATCAAAGTCTGCAATCCAAAACGTCACTACTTCCTTTCCGAGCCCCGACGTGTGCCCATACCGTAGTTTTCTCCCACATATTGGGTATCAGTGTACTTAGGACAAATTGGACAACAACTTTTGGGGTCCAGTTTCTCCTGTTACCCTTGGGAAAATAAAAAGTTGGGGACTAAAATATCAGGTTTGTGGAAAAAATATGTTTTTTTTATTTTCATGTTTGGGCGTTATAAACTTTAGTGAAGCACTTGGGGGTTCAAAGTTCTCACCACACATCTAGATAAGTTCCTTAGGGGGTCTAGTTTCCAAAATGGGGTCACTTGTGGGGGGTTTCCACTATTTAGGCACATCAGAGGCTCTCCAAATGCAACATGGCGTCCAATCTCAATTCCAGCCAATTTTGGTTGGAAAAAGTCAAATGGTGCTCCTTCCATTTCGAGCTCTGCCATGCGCCCAAACAGTGGTTCCCCCCCACATATGTGGTAGTCAGCGTACTCAGGACAAATTGGACAACAACTTTTTTTTTTTTTTTCTCCTGTCCGGGTATTATAAACTTTTGTGAAGCACTTGGGGGTTCAAAGTGCTCAACACAGATCTGGATAAGTTCCTTGTGGGGTCTATTTTCCAAAATAGAGTCACTTGTGGGGGGTTTCCACTGTTAGGCTCATCTGGGGCACTGCTAACGGAACATGACCCTCATCAACGTCTGCATTCCAAAACATTATTACTTCCTTTCCAAGCCCTGCCGTGCGCCAAAACAGTTTACCTCCTGTGGTGTAGTGACCCCTGATGCAGCTAGGGGGCACTGTGTAGGCTCCTCGGGATATGCATGGAGGCATGTGATGGATGGACGTTATGCATCGCAGAGGTGGGTGGCCCTGTAATGGAAGCCTGGATATGTTTTGGTTCAGCAGATCTATTGCTGAGAGTTGTACTATATATTGGGAGGCTTCCAGGTGACTAGGAGAGCTGGGTGGGTCCAGTCACCTACAAACCCACCCAAGGGGTATGTGTCTGAATACCTAAGATAAAACCTGTATGTGGTTGTGTGTTGTGGTAAAGAACCTGTGATGAGGTCATGACCAGGTGACCTAACCATGTGATCCTGACCTCATCTGTGGGTGGGGTTACACCTATGTAATGGAGTTTGTTTGGCACCTGAGAGAGAGTGTGGGAGTCTGCCAGTGTGGACAGACTTCCATGTGTCCCGGCGGGACATTACAGAGAGGTCTCTGTGTAGGAATGGAGAAGCCTTCCTGTATCTGTGTTTGTAGAGATCTTAAGAAGCTTTACTGAAGACTTGTACTATATGTTGCTTTGAGGTTTATGATGTAATAAACCTGATGAACTTTGGATAAGAAAAGTGCGTCCTGATTTACCTCTGAAGCAGCCGAGTGAGTGAAACCTTACAATTGGTGGATGGAATGCTGGCAGCGACCCAAGGAGCACATGTTGCAGGACTGGGAATCAGGAACCAGAGGAGGAATGGACGGTCTGTGAAAACCGTGAGTGTGACCAGTGGTCACGAATAAACTGTGTTTATGTTTATGGGGTGCCTCTGAAGATATGAGGTATCTGAAGAAACTGTTAAGCAGTGGTGACAGACAGGAGTCTGTTATGTTGACCGGGGTCATTGAAAATGGAGAAAAAGCATGCTGAGAGGATACCTCAGAGGAGGTGTCCGGAAAACTGCGTGGCCAACAGGTAACAGACAGGAGTCTGTGGTGTACTGACGGGTCAGTGAGAGATTGTTTTGTCCTTGTGGGATGCCTCTATGAGAGAGGAGGTGTCCGGAAACCTGAGTGATCAACAGGTAACAGACAGGAGTCTGTGGTGTACTGACGGGTCAGTGAGAAACTGTATTTGCTCTGTTGGATGCCTCTGAGAGGAGGTGTCCGGAAATCTCTGTGGCCGAGAGTGTGACAGACAGGAGTCTGTGTTGTGCTGACGGGTCAGTGAGAAACTGTTTTTTTTTTCTGGAACATGTGTGAGGTGTTTGCTGTGGCTCGGAGGAGTCATGAAGGTGACAAGCGGCTGGCTGTGACTCGTGGGGTCACGAAGGTGACAAGCGGCAAGACAGCGCAGCGTGCAGAGACTTGTGGTAGCAGGAGCTACAGTGACTGTTGCAGCAAGAAGTTCTGCAGCAGCCGGAGCTGCAGTAACAGCCACAGCAGCTTAGGAGTAGCATCTGGAGGTGCTGGTTGTTGGTGGCTGCAACGGAAGCGGTGGCAGTACCAGCAGGAGCTGGTGTGGTAAAAAAGGACAGTGTGAACCAAGGCACACAAACTCTTAAAGTGCCAGTACACGCCCTAAGTGAAAGTCACTGTCTAAGGGTACTGTGTGGACTGGGGCCTGTAAGAGCCGTGATGTGTACCCCAGTGTTGGGTGGTGTCCCTAGAGGGGGAGGAGTCCCAAAAAGGGGGCGGAAACCCAAAATTGGGATGGTGGCCCAAAAGGGGGCGGAGTCTCCAAAGGGGGTGGTAGCCCAAATCAAACCAGTTGCCCAAAAGGGGGTGGTAACCCAAATTGGGATGGTGGCCCGGAAGGGGGCGGAGTCCCAAAAGGGGGTGGCAAATCAAAAGGGGGTGGTGTCCCAAAAAGGGGTGGCACCGGTTTCCTCAGTGGACATATCTGAGGAACAGCGGTGTGGGTGTTATACGTATTCCGCATGTGGCATAGACTTCCCGTTTGATAACAGCCCACAGGTGTGTACGGTAATGTTACATAGGGAAGGAGTCTCTGGACAGTTGGACTCAAAGAGTCAGGTGACGCTGAAAGGAACTCCGCTAGTTCTCTGTCTGACCGAGAAAAAGGTCCAGGTGTGCTGCATCCACGGGCTCATTGTGGACTATTTGGTAGACAGGGTGATGCTTGAGATGTCCACAAGTGTCGAGGATCAAGATGGTATACCACCGAACGTATTGTACCCCTATGAGAGGAAACGGGACTTTGTATTTTTGAAAATTCATGGGAGGTTGATGAAGTGTGGGGTTGCTCAGAGGAGAGATGGAATGACCCTAAGGGAGCCCCATCACAGCAGGCGGCTGTAGTGGTTCTTTGGCGTGTGAAGTGTGAAAAGGAGGTAACCCCTAATAGCGATAGTCCCGAGCCCCAGGTGACCAGAAGAAAGTGTGGGTCAGACCAACTCGGGGACTTGGAGGTGACGAGACGTGTGACCGTGGGAAACGGTTTAGCTCCAGCGCAGGGGTCTGACACCTGTCTAGGTGGGGACGTGCTGTTCCAGGATGACAGGGGGAGTGGGAGTGACTCCTATGCAGACTGTGACTGGACTGCAAGGGAAAGCGAGTGCAGTAAGGTGGAGCCAAGTAAAAATGGCCGATCGTCCTCTCGCCGCGGAAAGGCGGGACAGGCTACATCCTCTAAGAAAAGAAATGATGAGGAAGAGTCAGGGTCAGGTACCGGTCAGGTGACTGACCTTGATAAGGAGGCAGAGCTGGAGCTCTCTGAAGTTACCGGGAGTCGTGAGACAGTTGAAGCTGCGGATGCCGGAACAGGCGGAACTCTGAAGAAGCAGAGTGTGGGTGGGCAAGAAAGCCCATCTGAAAATGTAATTGAAGAGGTAATGGTGCGACATGTGCTGGCTAAAAGAGAGCAGGACCATGAGATGGAGCTGCTTAAAGAGTCAGTGAAAGAGACAGTCGAGCGAGAAAGGGTCCTAAGACAAGTGATTGAGCATAAAGTGGAGGAGCTGGAGAAGGAAGTCTCTAAGCTCAGAGAGGCCCAAGAGAAGCATCAGCAGGAGCTTCTCCGGAGGGAGGAAGAGTGTCGCGGCTTGGCAGAAGAGGGAGATAGAGTTCTCAGAGAGCTCAAGATAAAGGAGGAGACTAGTGCTCAGCTCCAGAAATCCACGGGAGAAGAAATCCAGCAGAAGTGCCATGCAGATGGATACACAAGGAGAGCGATGTCTTGGAAAACTGTAGTAACGCTCAGGATGAGGAGGTCCAACAGTCTGTCCAAGAAGGTGACGGGTCGGTTTTCAAGTGTGTAATAGAGATACCCGAAGACAGGCGAGAAGTGTGTGCCATTGAGGAGGTGCATGAGGCCTTTAGAAAGGCAGTAGAAGCATGCAGTGTGAACTGGGTGCCAGAGATGAAACAGTTAGTCATACTGTCGACTAAGGAAGTCACACTGAAGCGAGTGGCTATCCTGAGGGACATGCACCTACATTGTCTCCGCACGAAACAGGTGATCCTGTTGAGAAATAAAGAAGCCGCTCGACGTCTGGAGCAAGCAAGAAAGACGCAAAATCAGCTTGGCTTGGTGGAAGACATCATTCAAGTGCCCAGAGGTCTGGTGAAGAAAGTCATCGGAAGACTTGGGAAAGTGATGCAGGAGATGGTGAATAAGTCCAGTGTGACGAGATTCAGGATTCCGGCTGATGACGAAGTCCAGGTCAGAGGTGAAGATGGGATGGTCCCATTCCTCGTTGTCGGATCCAGGGAGAGCCTTGGGAATATCCGGATGCTCCTGGAGTATCGTGTGTCATACTTGAGAGAAGTAGAGCAGCTACGACTGGAGAGGGAGCAGGTCAACAGAGAGCTGCAGGAAATGGAAAGAAGATGGCCGCCACCTTCAATCCGTAATGTTGAGAGGCGAAGAGCGCCTGATGGAAGAGGTAGAAATAGTGATGCCTCAGTTAGCTCAGTGATGAGTGACCTAAGCAAGAGAACCTGTAGTGGACGAAATAAAAAGGACTTAGACCAGAAAGGACGTATGGGTGCAAGGGAATTGCGACGCCGTACTGACCGCTGGGGAGGCGGGTGGTCTGACAGAGGGCCTGACTTAGCCAGACGGTTTGACTGGCAGAGACGACCGAGAAGGATCTCTGGTCGGGTAACAAGTGTTCAACCCCACAAGTTTGAACAGAGGGGGGAATATGTGGTGTAGTGACCCCTGATGCAGCTAGGGGGCACTGTGTAGGCTCCTCGGGATATGCATGGAGGCATGTGATGGATGGACGTTATGTATCGCAGAGGTGGGTGGCCCTGTGATGGAAGCCTGGATATGTTTTGGTTCAGCAGATCTATTGCTGAGAGTTGTACTATATATTGGGAGGCTTCCAGGTGACTAGGAGAGCTGGGTGGGTCCAGTCACCTACAAACCCACCCAAGGGGTATGTGTCTGAATACCTAAGATAAAACCTGTATGTGGTTGTGTGTTGTGGTAAAGGACCTGTGATGAGGTCATGACCAGGTGACCTAACCATGTGATCCTGACTTCATCTGTGGGTGGGGTTACACCTATGTAATGGAGTTTGTTTGGCACCTGAGAGAGAGTGTGGGAGTCTGCCAGTGTGGACAGACTTCCATGTGTCCCGGCGGGACATTACAGAGAGGTCTCTGTGTAGGAATGGAGAAGCCTTCCTGTATCTGTGTTTGTAGAGATCTTAAGAAGCTTTACTGAACACTTGTACTATATGTTGCTTTGAGGTTTATGATGTAATAAACCTGATGAACTTTGGATAAGAAAAGTGCGTCCTGATTTACCTCTGAAGCAGCCGAGTGAGTGAAACCTTACACCCCCCACATATAGGGTATCAGCGTACTCAGAAAAAATTGGACAACAACTTTTCGGGTCCGATTTCCTTGGGAAAAATCAAAAATTTGGGACTAAAAAATCATTTTTGTGGAAAATTGTTTTTTTTTTTCACACCCAGGCATTATAAACTTTTGTGAAACACTTGGGGGTTCAAAGTGCTCACAAAAGATCTAGATAAGTTCGATAGGGGGTCTAGTTTCCAAAATGGGGTCACATGTGGGGGATTTCCTCTGTTTAGGCGCATCAGGGTCTCTCCAAACGTGACATGCCGTCCAATCTCAATTCCAGCCAATTTTGGTTTGAAAAAGTCACACGGCCCTCCTTCCCTTACGAGCTCTGCCGTGTGCCAAAACAGTGGTTTTCCCCAACATATGGGGTATTGGCGTACTCAGGAGAAATTGCACAACAACTTTTTCTGTCCATTTTCTCCTTTTACCCTTGTGAAAATAAAAAAAGTTTGTAAAAGATCATTTCTGTGACTAAAAAGTTAAATATTCATTTTTTCCTTCCATGTTGCTTCAGCTCCTGTGAAGCACCTGAAGGGTTAATAAACTTCTTGAATGTGGTTTTCAGTACCTTGAGGGGTGAGGTTTTTAGAATGGTGTCACTTTTGGGTATTTTCTGCCATATAGACCCCTCAAAGTGACTTCAAATGTGAGGTGGTCCCTAAAAAAAATGGCTTTGTAAATTTTGTTGTAAAAATGAGAAATCGCTGGTCAAGTTTTAACCCTTATAATTTCCTAACAAAAAAAAAATTTGCTTCCAAGATTGTGCTGATGTAAAGTACAAATGTGCAAAATGTTATTTTTTAACTATTTTGTGTGACATATTTCTCTGTTTTAAGGGAATAAAAATTCAAAGTTTGAAAATTGCTAAATTTTCAAAATTTTCGCCATATTTGCATTGTTTCAAAAATAACTGCAAGTTACAGTACAGACCAAAAGTTTGGTCACACCTTCTCATTCAACGATTTTTCTGTATTTTCATGACTGTGAAAATTGTAGAATCACGCTGAAGGCATCAAAACTATGAATTAAAACATGTAGAATTATACATTACACTTTACAAAAAGTGTGAAACAAATGAAAATATGTCTTATATTCTAGGTTCTTCAAAGTAGCCACCTTTTGCTTTGATCACTGCTTTGCACGCACAAAAGGTGAACGGATGGACTCTACATGCCTGGTTCCCACTGTGAAGCATGGAGGAGGTGGTGTGATGATGTGGGGGTTCTTTGCTGGTGACACTGTTGGGGATTTATTCAAAACTGAAGGCATAGTGAACCAGCATGGCTACCACAGCATCTTGCAGCAGTATGCTATTCCATTCGGTTTGCGTTTAGTTGGACCATCATTTATTTTTCAACAGGACAATGACCCCAAACACACCTCCAGGCTGTGTAAGGGCTATTTGACCAAGAAGGAGAGTGCTGGGGTCCTGCGCCAGAAGACCTGGCCTCCACAGTCACCAGACCTGAACCCAATCGAGATGGTATGGGGTGAGCTTGACCGGTCACCGCTTCAATTTTGAATAATCCCCAACAGTGTCACCAGCAAAGCACCCCCACACCATCACACCATCTCCTCCATGCTTCACGGTAGGAACTGTAGCGCCTGCGTCCCTGCCTGCTGCCAGACAGGGACGTCGCTCTCCTCACCTGCGCTCAGCGTCCTCAGTGCTCCCAGCCCCCTCTGCGCCTATGGCGTCCTCCTTCTGCCCTGCTGGTCCCGCGCGCTCCTTCCTGCTACTGGCCTTAGGGTGCGCGCCCGCACCCTCCCCCGCTCTTAAAGGAGCCGCGCGCATTTTCCAAATCAGTCTCCAGCCAATGCTGGAGGACTCCACCCTATATTAAGGGCTTCCTCCTTAATGTAGGTGCCCGAGCAATGTTGTTCCTGTGCAGTCTAACTCTGTTTCAGCCATCAGCTCCTGATTCCAGTTACCTGCCTGTTACCTGTCGGCTTGCCTGTCTGCCATCCGTCTGCAGTTCCATCCAGAGGTTCGGACATCATCTGCAGAGATCCCCGGCTCTTGCCTGCTCACCTGGGAGCGATCATCTGCCATCCGACTGCAGCTCCATCCGGAAGTTCGGACATCATCTGCAGAGATCCCCGGCTCTTGCCTGCTCACCTGGGAGCGATCATCTGCCATCCGACTGCAGCCTACCTGGAGGCTCCACCATATCAGGTCGTATATACCTGCCTGTCTAGAGCCTGCCTGGTCACTTGCTGTGACAACCTGCCTGTCTAGAGACTGCCTGGTCACTTGCCATGACAACCTGCCTGCCCAGAGTCTGCCTGGTCACTTGTTGTGACAACCTGCCTGCCTGGTCACTTGCCGTGACAACCTGCCTGCCCAGAGACTGCCTGGTCACTTGCCGTGACAACCTGCCTGCCCAGAGACTGCCTGGTCACTTGCCGTGACAAACTGCCTGTCCCAGAGACTGCCTGGTCACTTACCGTGACAACCTGCCTGTCCCAGAGACTGCCTGGTCACTTGCCGTGACAACCTGCCTGCCCAGAGACTGCCTGGTCACTTGCCGTGACAACCTGCCTGTCCCAGAGACTGCCTGGTCACTTGCCGTGACAACCTGCCTGTCCCAGAGACTGCCTGGTCACTTGCCGTGACAACCTGCCTGTCCCAGAGACTGCCTTGGTCACTTGCCGTGACAACCTGCCTGTCCAGAGACTGCCTCGGTTACTTACCGTTACAACCTGCCTGCCCAGAGACTTCCTTGGTCACTTGCTGTGACAAACCTGCCTGTCCAGAAACTACCTATATCCTCTGCCGTGAATCCCTGCCCTTTTCCCAGGTGCCACCCGCTCTCTTACAAGTAAAATCTCTTGTATAATAAAGTTTTGTGGTTCCACCAACCTGACCTGTCTCGTCAGTAGTTCCACCCACCAGACCCGTTACAGGAACTAGGCATGTAGAGTCCATCCATTCAACTTTTCTACGTGCAAAGCAGTAATCAAAGCAAAAGGTGGCTACTTTGAAGAACCTAGTATATAAGACATATTTTCAGTTGTTTCACACTTTTTTTGTAAAGTGTAATGTATAATTCCACATGTGTTAATTCATAGTTTTGATGCCTTCAGTGTGATTCTACAATTTTCATAGTCATGAAAATACAGAAAAATCTTTGAATGAGAAGGTGTGTCCAAACTTTTGGTCTGTACAGTATATCGAAGAAATTTTACCACTAACAATATGTCACGAGAAAACATTCTCAGAATCGCGAAGATCCGTTGAAGCGTTCCAGAGTTATAACCTCATAAAGAGACAGTGGTCAGAATTGTAAAAATTGGCCCGGTCATTAACGTGCAAACCACCCTTGGGGGTTAAGGGGTTAATGTTCCAAATATAACGGACCATTATATGTTGCACAGCTTCTGAATCCACACCTTTGCAGTAGAAAACTTCACAGAGCAGGCTGCATGGGAAAACAAGCTTTTACTTCTAAAACATGAGTTAAAGGAAGAATGCACAGTCATTTCAGCATTGCATCAGGAAAACCAGGAACAAAACGAAAGTGAAACTACAAGTGAGACTATTTCTTATACAGTACATTAAACAGAAGGAAACGTTACACATCGCCATCTACTGTTAGGTCAGCATAAAGTCCTCCTTTTACTTATAATAAGTCCTAATAAGTCCTAATCTGTTGCATATGCCAACACCCTTTCTCAACAGTAAAGACTTTTTCAATCAAACCCAACTTTTTTTTATTAGTCTCTGATGTTTTTCAGCATTCAACGCCTTCGTGAAAATGTCTGCTGTCATTTCTTCAGAAGGGCAATACTCCAACTTCAAGACTCCTTGGTCCTCTTTTAGTTTTGTTGGTTCCAAGTGTGATTGTCCTAATTCTGTCAACAATTGTCTTAACCACAGTACTTCTTGTCTTTCTATCTGTATTCCTAGGTACTGTTTTTACATTTCCTAAGTCTTTGATTTCAAAATGTTGTTTCAGGGTTTTTAGAATGTTTTATTTATCCCTTTCTTGTTTAAAACAAATCAAAATGTCGTCTACATATATGAGTACATAAATTCATCTATTACTCAGCCTTTTTGTGTACAAGCATGGTTCAGCTTTGCTTCTTTGAAATTTTTTCATTTGTTAGTACTTCCATGATTTTGTCATTCCATGCTTTAGCTGCTTGCTTTAAACCATATATGCTTTTCAGTAGTTTACAAACTTTGTTTGGATTTCTTTCATCTTTGAATCCTGGAGGTTGTTCCATGTAAATGTCTTCTGTTAAATCTCCATTCAAAAAAGCTGTCTTTACATCCAGATGTCTTAGTTCCATCTTTTCCATTGCTGCAACTGTAAGTAAAGTTCGTATTGTAGTGTGTTTGACAACTGGAGCAAATGTTTTATCATAGTCTTCTCCATATTTTTGAGAATACCCTTTAGCTACGAGTCTTGCTCGATATCTTTCAGGTGTGCCATCTGTTTGGTATTTTACTTTAAAAATCCATTTACATCCTATGGCTTTTCTTCCTTCTGGCAAATCTGATAGTGTCCATTTATTTGAATCATGCATGGATTTAATTTCTGTTTCTGTTGCTTCTATCCATTTATTAGCTTCTTCTTCAGGAAGTTTCTCTGGGTGCTGAGGAGGATTTTTTTTTCTCTCTCTCAATGGAGCTTGCACAGTTGTCTGGCCGTGTGGATCAGCTTGCCACTGAGGTTCGGAGTATTGCTGTCTATCTTGCTGGGTTGCCGGTTGTGGAACCTAGGATTCCCATGCCAGATTGTGTTTTTGGGGGATCGGGCTAAATTTCTGAATTTCAAAAATAACTGTAAGTTGTTTTTTGCCTTAAAGCCTAAGTCCTCAGGGAACGCAGCACAGCAGGTTCAAATTGTCATCTCTCTCCTGCGCGGCGACCCTCAGGATTGGGCTTTTTCCCTGACACCTGGGGATCCTGTTTTGAATGATATTGATGCATTTTTTCTGGCTCTGGGTTATTGTACGATGAACCTAATGTCACTGATCAAGCTGAAATAACCTTGTTGGCATTAAATCAGGGTCTTGAAGATGCTGAGTTGTACTGTCAGAAATTCCGAAAGTGTCAGTCCTGACCAAATGGAATGATGATGCTTTGGCAGCCCTTTTTCGGAAGGGGCTGTCAGAGAATGTAAAGGATGTTATGGTGGGATTGCCTGCTCCCTCTGGTCTCAATGATTCTATGTCATTGGCTATTCAAATTGACAGACGTTTGCGTGAGCGCAGAGGTATGCATGAGATAGTGTTGCCTTGTGAGCCAGCTTCTGAGCCCATGCAGTGTGATAGAGTGACTTCTGGGGCACAGCGTCATGAGTTTCGAAAGCGCAATGGGTCATGTTTCTACTGTGGTGACGCCTCTCATGCTATTTCAGTCTGCCCTAAACGGGGAAGACGTTTTGCACGCTCAGTTGTCTTGGGTAGTGTTCAGACTAAATTTCTGTGACTGTTACCCTGATTTGCTCCCTGTCCACATTTTCTGCTCAGGCTTTTGTTGATTCAGGAGCAGCTATTAACCTGATGGATTTTGACTTTGCCAAACGTTGTGGGTTTCCCATGATACCCCTGAGGAAGTCTATTCCCCTACTGGGCATTGATTCCACCCCTTTGGCGGAGAATAAACCCAGTTTTCTACTCAAGTGATAATGAGGGTTGAACCAGATCATCAGGAGAGTTGCAAATTTCTGGTGCTGTATAATCTGCATGACATTATTGTACTAGGTTTCCCTTGTGACAGTCTCATAATCCTGTTTTGGATTGGAAATCTGTGTATGTGACCAGTTGGGGCTGCCAATGTGTTAATGCCGACACACCTGTTTTTTTCTGCCTCTCCCCTGTTATGATTTGGTAGCTGAGGAGAGCAGGCAAAAGGAAATACACCAGAGCAGTTGGAAACTATGAGATTGCAGTACCCTGACTAACCACCACAACTAAAGGCAGCCGTGGAGCTGTCGGGGTCGTAACGACAAACCACTCATCTCCAGTCACTCCAAATTAGACTAAGAGCACGGGTCGACCGAGAATGAATCAGGCAATACGCTGGTTCAGACTTCAAACGTGCCCTAAAGAAAATGGTGCTATTAGGCGACCATCTCCAGTAAGCACTGAACTTTTATTCACGTACATAAGATTACATACACAGAATATTGGGGTGGAGTAAAGGCGGGATTGAGGAGAAAGAGATATGCTGAGTTATGCCCATATATGTACACATTCAGCATCTGGTCATCCTAATTGGTCCTTAGATCTTCTCTAAGTCCTCCTGATCGTGTTGTCATCCTCAGTTTCGTTTCTTGAAGAAAGATTCTATTGGTTCTCGTGTATCATGTTTTCCTCAATTCTCCAAAGGTGGGGGCATTTCAGTAGATCCAGTTCAATTTAGTGTAATACAGTGATAGGACACAAGATGGAGACAAACACCAGCAGATACTAACATTGTCCTAAAATAAGTTTCAATCTGAATAATATCATTTAAGGAAACTTCGTGTTTACAAAATACATATACACACTATAAATATAAAAGTATAGTAGAAAATTATATTTTACCTTGACATCCCCCCTAAACACTAAGTTTTCCTTAATAATGCGGCCTTCGAGACGTCCATGTGGTGGGGACAGGGTAATGGATTTCTTCGCTTGGTCATTTTAGAAACTGGCCCCTTATGGACCGCCCCCAAACAACCAATTCCCTACCAAACATGCACATGGAGTTCTCCCACTACCCTAAACTAAATCTCTTATTCCCATTTGTATTTTGTTATAGGGGGTTTTACAGTTTATCTGCGGAATACATTTTTCCAATCACCCTTATCAGTGTCTTCATATAGTAGCGACACAACTTCCTGATGAAGGAAAGTACCTGAGGAGGCGGCTGCATTGGTCACAGCTTTCCTATACATAGATATCACACAACATAGAATTATCAATCCTAGCACCAAAAGCCCTGTTACCACTAAGCAGGCTTGTTGGAGAAATTCTTAAGTCCTCACAAGCCATCTTAAGAAGAAAGGGTATCTACTCTGCATTGGCTTTTATTTCCTGAGCCAGATTTTTAATCTCTGTAAGGGCCACTATAGTTTTACCATTGACTCCAGAATTCTGAGGAATATAAGTACAACATTTTTCCCCTATCATCCCACAGACTTCATCTTTTTCAGCTAGAATCGTCAATGGCCAGTCTATTTTGAAGAGTCAGTCTTTTGTTTTGGGCCAGTTTCTCAACTATACCCTGGAAAGCATCTTGACTAAAATTGATATTGATAAATCTTTGCTCATGTAGTATATATATTTTATCCAATCTACATTGTAATTGATCTGCACAGTTGGGATGAGAGAACGAACCCGTCAGGGTCTGATTCTGAGCTTTGTATTCGTCTGGGACCCCCCTAGGAACACCTATGGAATCCATATAAACTTTGGGATCCTCAGCATAACTGGTGTGCAGCTGACCCAGACTCCTTCTTTTCTGGATATCATGGAGCTATAGTCCTCGGATCCAGACTCTTTCTCACGTGTCTTTTAATGACTACCCAGTCTCCAGCTGCAGGCCCGTGACTCCCAGGATCCTGGTTCGGATCTGAAGAGAACTGAAAACATTATCATATACTTTCTTGAGTCTTTTATACAAATCCCTTACATATGAACTTAATACATGGTTACTTATTTCCAATGCTTGGGAAAAGAAACATCCTAGCTAGGCACTTTGCAAATAGTAACTTCATACGGAGAAAGTCCAGTTTTTCTATTTGGAGTGTACCTTACTGATATAGAGCTAAATGGTAAACATTCAGGCCAAGATTTCCCTGTTTCAGCCTGGCCTTTTGATTTTTTACTTCAATTCCTATTTAGCCTTTTACTTTTTCACCGCTTTGTGGTAATAGGGGATGAAAGCTTGTTAATTCCCAGGCGTCAAAACTTCATTATTTTCCCGTAAATGTGTACCCCTGTCACTTTTGGTCCCTTTGGTACCCTACCTGCAACCACTCCACAAGCGCTTCTTTGCGGTTGCCCCAGCCCTAGCCTTGGGAATCGGAAAGCCTCCCGGGGCCAAACCGAGAATAAATCAAAAACACCCAACACTACTCCCATAAATGATTTTTGGGAGCTGAATATAATCAATCTCATCCCCTGGAAGGAAAGGGGCCGAGGGGGGGTTTTGGGGGGGTCTTGACCCCTCTTGATTATGTGTAGCCCCCCCCAAA
>JARQOD010008669.1:0-34695 GCA_033576555.1 Oophaga sylvatica
TGAATAGATAGTGAGGAAAAAGTGGTGAGATCCCTATCGGGTCTACCAAAAGTAAAAAAAAAAAAAAAGTTTGAAATGTTTTATAAAGTTTTGCACAAATTATATAGTGAATATATATATTTCTAACTGTAGAATGCCCGGCTGGGTAAATGATAAACAGTAACCAGAAAAGTTGCACTTTCGTATTGTGTGATATTATATAATATGTCTTTGGTTTTACATTGGACTTGGAGGTTGAGGACTATGCCAACCCAGAACTTACTTGTAAATAGTTGCGCTTCGGTGCTTTCTCTTGGTTTTACATAAACCAGTACAACTACCTCTGAAAACAAAACCCGTGTGGTGTGGCACTGAGTGAGGTCTGCAATCGGATGTCCTGCAGCCCACCCAGGACCCACGTTGAAGGTTTGGTGCGGGTCCTTCACAAGTATACCGTATATTTATTGAATGCTATTTGATACTTTTGTATTTCTATATGTAAAATGTTATTGTTCGCAACGTTCAAGATATTCTCACCTCCCGGATGGGAAGAAGTTATTGTTTAATGTTTTATTGCATAAACAAAATGTCTCTTTTGTATTTTACAGCCCGGGAGTGCTGTCTTTTACCATGGGGGAATGTGTAGCCCTGGTGTTAGGCACACGCAGTACCCTGGAGAGTGTGTGGCGAGACAGCAGTTTAATGCTAAATATTCATTCACTCAACACACACTAGACACACCCTTAGGGTAGTGGAGTTTACTCTTGAGGGAGTGGTCAAGGTGGTATGTGTTGGAGTGATTTAGTCAGTGTCCAGACTTCAGAGAGAGAGGTCGTGGAGTCGGTGTCTAGACTTCAGAGAGAGAAGACGTCTGGAGGGAGGAAGCAGTCCAGATTGCTCTGTCACCAGCTTTGGAAAGTGGAGTCTAGTATAGGTGTTGTAATTCACCTTAGCCTAGTCAGAGCTGTACCTCATCAGCATACACTGGAAGGAAAGAAGAAGTTTAGTGCAGAAAGTCTTCAGCATCCTGTCTAAAGGACGGTATCAGGTTCAGAGACGTGCTCCTGCCTATTGATAACTGAGCATCTGTAGCTAACTTTGAAGTGAAGGAAAAGAAAGAAGTGACTACTCGACCCTTGGCTAGTGTGAGTGCTTATGTTACCAGCGTGGACAAGGCGAAAGGCACAGTGGTTTATTGGATTAGTGCTTACGGATTGCAGAAGTCCTGCACATTGCTACCGGTCACTGGGGACCGAAGGATCACTACTGTTTCAAGCACAGTGATAAGAAAACCAGGAATTTACCGGACCTTAGGTCGCGGCAAACAAGCCCCTTATAGTCAGTACGTAACTGGGGTCAGGGAAGTGAAGACTTTGAGTCAGTGCACGACAAGATAAGAATTCAGCTTCTTCGCAGGAAGGCTCCTAACACAAAGCTGACTGGGCAGGTACAGCTATAGATTAGCTGGAGATATTGAGGGAACTACGCTTCAGGCTGGTTGTACTCGTTGTATTGGAAGTAAAGGAGGCCCCTAACTTGTCCAGCTGCTGTCTCAAGATACACTCTCCTTGGATCAGCCTCCCTGGGACCTGCCTGAACATCTTACAAGTAAAGGTATGGAAAGACGCTGACCGTGTGAGACTGTGTTCTTTATCTGCACTCGACTTCACAAATCCCATAGACTTTGAGGGACCAGTCCCACCTGTAGGGGACCCGACATCTAGCTGCCTCACCATCCCCTCAGAGATCTACAGCAGCGCTGGTACATATTACCAGAATACTACAGGTGGCGTCACGAACTGTATATAAACCTATCCCCTGTAAATATATCCCCAACATACGCCAGACCGCCCGGGCCACAGACCGAGCCACAGCTACCTGTGACAAATCCCCATAGACTTCCATGGGCTCGGCTCTGAGTACCCCATTGCCCTGGTAATCCACAATTGTGGTGGCGGGTCGACACAGCTTTGCTCTGTTCTTCACATGATAAGTATCTATCTAGGAGGACCTGGAATAAGAAGATGGGTGGTGATGATGAGGACGTTGGACCCTTCTTATCAAGGCAATAGAAAGAAATGAGCCTCTGGATGCTCTAAAAGAGAGTCTGGAGCTCATGGTTCATCTTGTAGCCGATCACTTTCAGGTCACTCAAGGTTTCATTCAAGGCTTTGGCCTCCTTATCTTCTATATCTTTGAATTTCGGATATGAGTGGATGCTGGTAGATGCAAACATCTGAAGCTTATTACGCCTATGTAGGTGCAGCCATCGTAATTTCTGCAGGTTGCTAAGTTCTTCCTTCAACGCAGAGAACCTAGAGCTGGAGGATTTGCATGTCTTCATCACCTCCTCTAAAGCCTTTTCATCCAGCAGAACCCATCCAGACTTCTTCAATTCATTAACGGCCTGCAGTTTGTCTTCTGACGCCATGTTTTGCGCAGTGATGCTAGCACAGAACCAGTCTTGGAAAAATTTAGCATCTGTGGTTTCAAACAGCCAGTCAAAGTCGGCTTTAGGACAGTTCACCTTCCTCAACGTATTAACAAAGCAATCTCCGTAATTCATGATTGTCTCCTTTATAGCCTATGAATCTGTTGACATGTCTTTGTGAATCAAGTGTCACAGATCAATGTTTTTTTCTCTGACTATTTTTCCCGCTGCCGGCTCCATACTGAATTCAATCATGTGACGTCACAATAAAAACTACAAAGCGCTGTGAGGACCAAAATGGACCTTATCTGACTTAGCAGGCTTTGCCATAGAACTGAAAAAGCCTAGTTTTCCACCTAAAACCCAATAAAAGGCCAAGAATTTTCGGCCGAGTTCTCTTGGTAGAGATGAGCGAACCTGAACATTAAAGTTCAGGGTCTGTACCGAACACCAGCTGTTTGGGCATGGACTTCCCCAATAAGTCCGTGTTACTGTTCGGGTTCAGCAACCTGAACACCGGGTGTTTCTTGTCACATGTATGACAGGAGAAACACCAGCGGCTCTGATCGGCAGGAAGATCATTAACACCGGTCAGAGTGTTGCAGTTCTCATGCTGTCAGATGATGTGAGCCTGCAGCTGTGACTGGAGGTACAAAGTCTACCTCCAGTCACAGGCGTCGTCTGATGGGACTACTACTCCCATCAGCCTACGCCTGCTATTGCTAACAACAACGAGAGCAGGCGGCGGCTGATGGGAGTATTCATCAGCCGGCACATGTGGTACAAATAAATAAAGAAAACAGCGTAGTGTTATGATTTGGTAGCTGAGGAGAGCAGGCAAAAAAGGAAATACACCAGAGAGATTGGAATCTATGGGATTGCAGTACCCTGACTAACCACCACAACTAAAGGCAGCCGTGGAGCGTATCTACGTTGGTCCTAGACGCCTCGTCACAGCCTGAGAAGCTAACTACACCTAAAGACAGAAAGAGGAAAACTATCTGCCCCGGAGCAGATCCCCAAAGAACATAGAAAACCCCCAAACATGTAATGGCGGTTAGACAAGAAGAAATACAGACACAGACAGAAAATAGTATGAGCAAACGTTGGGGCCCAAACTTCCTAAATAGAAAAGGATAGGAAGGACACTTACTGCAATCCCAAAAAACCCTGAAAAGTACCAACTCTACTAATTACAAAAACACCTGAGATCACACGACCTCTACCACCTAAATTAGTTCTGTGGTGTAACAAAACTAAACAGCAGCCACTGAAAAAACTGGAAAAGGCAAATAAACAACAGTGGCTGAACTAAACTGAGAGGAGCACAAGCCCCCGGAGGGGACCCGGCAGACCCCCACAGAAGCGCAGGACAAAATGCAAAAAGCAAGCACAAAAAACTAAAAGAAGAAAATGTCTTATCTGTTAGTAGAAGATGCAGGCACGAAACAGCAAGCTACAAAGTGAACAGGAATCAAAGATGAGACCAGAACAATTGATCACCGGCAACTGTTATGTTACGGTAGCTGAGGAGTGCAGGTAAAAAAGGAAATACACCAGAGCAGTTGGAATCTATGAGATTGCAGTACCCTGACTAACCACCGCAACTAGAGGCAGCCGTGGAGCGTTCCTACGTTGGTCCTAGACGCCTCGTCACAGCCTGAGAAACTAACTACACCTAAAGATAGAAATAGGAAAGCTATCTGCCCCGGAGCAGAACCCCAAAGATAATAGAAAGCCCCCAAACATGTAATGGCGGTTAGACAAGAGGAAATACTGACACAGAAAGAAAATAGTATGAGCAAACGCTGGGCCCAAACTATCTAAATAGAAAAGGATAGGAAGGGTACTTACTGCAATCTCAGAAAACCCTGAAAAAACACCAACTCTACTAATTTCAAAATCACCTGAGATCACACGACCTCTACCACCTAAATTAGTTCTCTGGTGTAACAAAAACAAAACAGCAGCCACTGAAAAAAAACTGGAAAAAGCAAAAGTACAAAACACAGTGGCTGGACTAAACTGAGAGGGCAAAAGCCCCCGGAGGGGACCCTGAAGGCCCCCACAGAAGTGCAGGACAAAATGCAAAAATATAGCAAAAACACAAAATAAGAAATAGTCTTATCTGATAGCAGGAGATGCAGACACGACACAGCAGGCTACAAGGGAAACTGGAAAGAAGGATTCAGACCAGAACAATTGATCACCGGCAACCCTGATGGGAAAATGACTCCCTTATATAAGACCAATCAGTAACACCTGATTCCCAGTCCTCACAATCCTCACTAGTACCGCTTGTAACCACCAGAGGGAGCCTCTGCTCAGAACTCATCTCAAACCCATTCACAACAGGCAACCCTGATGGGAGGGAACCTCCCTTATATAAGACCAGTCAGTAACACCTGATCGCCAATCTTCACAATCTTCATTGGATAGTTCAGTACTGTTTGTAACCACCAGAAGGAGCTTCTGCTCAGAATTCAATTCTAGCACATTCACAACAGTACCCCCCCCCCTCCACTTAACCTCTCCACTTAACCAAATACTGGAGTTTACGTCTAGAAAAATGAGAATTCAATATTTTCTCAACCACATACTCCAGATTGCCCTCAACCAAAACAGGGTCAGGAGGCACAGCCATAGGAACCACTGGCTCGACAAACCTCTTCAATAAGGACTTGTGGAACACGTTATGGATCTTAAATGTCCCTGGAAGAAGTAAACGAAAGGAAACAGGATTAAGAATCTCCATGATCTTATAAGGTCCAATGAACCTAGGCTTAAACTTAGGAGATGCAACTCTCATAGGGATATTTCTTGAGGACAACCAGACCAAGTCCCCCACTTCAAACTGAGGACCATCAGTCCTATGCCGGTTGGCAAACCGCTGGGCCCTCTCCTGAGAGAGGGACAACCTCTCCACTACCTGGTCCCAAATCTGCTGCATACGCTCCACAACAGAGTCAACACCTGGACAGACAGAAGCCTCCGTCTGTCCTGAAGAAAATTGAGGGTGAAACCCAAAATTGCAGAAAAATGGAGACATCAAGGTGGCAGAGCTAGCCCTATTATTAAGAGCAAACTCAGCCAAAGGCAAAAAAGAGACCCAGTCATCTTGATCAGCAGACACAAAGCATCTCAGATAAGTCTCCAATGTCTGGTTTGTTCTCTCAGTTTGTCCATTGGTCTGAGGATGAAAAGCCGAGGAGAAAGACAATTGAACACCAAGTTTAGAACAAAAAGTCCTCCAAAATCTGGAAACAAACTGGACTCCTCTGTCAGACACAATGTTCTCAGGAATGCCGTGTAACCGAACCACGTGCTGAAGGAACAAAGGCACCAAAGGAGGAAGGCAACTTAGGTAATGGCACAAGATGTATCATTTTGGAAAACCTATCACAAATCACCCAGATAACGGTCATTCTCTGAGAAACAGGGAGGTCGGAAATGAAATCCATAGAGATATGGGTCCATGGTCTCTTGGGCACAGGCAATGGCATCATCAAACCACTAGAGCGAGAGCAAGGCTTGGAGCGAGAGCAAGTTCCGCAGGACTGCACAAATTCCCTGACGTCACGAGACAAAGTAGGCCACCAAAAGGACCGACTAACCAAGTCTCTGGTACCAAAAAATCCGGGATGACCGGCCAATGCGGAACAATGAATCTCAGACATCACACTCTTTCTCCACCGGTCTGGGACAAACAATTTCCCAATAGGGCAGCGCTCGGGTTTTTCCTCCTGACACCCCTCCAGAGCCAGTCTCAAATTGGGGGAGATGGCGGAAAGAACCACACCCTCTCTCAAAACAACAGCGGGATCAGATAACTCAGGAGAGTCTGCAAGGAAACTCCTCGAGAGGGCATCCGCCTTAACATTCTTAGTGCCAGGAAGAAAGGAAACCACAAAATTAAAACGTGTGAAAAACAAGGCTCACCTGGCCTGTCTAGGATTAAGTCGCTTGACTGATTCCAGATAAACCAGATTCTTATGGTCCGTGAGGACCACCACCTGATGTTTGGCTCCCTCCAGCCAATGTCCTCCACTCTTCAAAAGCCCACTTCATGGCCAATAACTCCCGATTACCCACATCATAATTACGTTCAGTTGGAGAAAATTTTCGAGAGAAAAAGGCACAAGGGTTACTTTTAGAGGTCTCTGGATCTCTTTGGGACAAAACGGCACCTGCCCCAATTTCAGAGGCATCAACCTCCACCTGAAATGGCAGAGAAACATCAGGCTGCCGTAGAACAGGAGCAGAAGTGAATCTCTGCTTAAGTCCCTGAAACGCAGAGACTGCCTCAGGAGGCCAATTCACCACATCAGAACACCTTTTTGGTCAAATCAGTCAATGGTTTAACAATAACAGAGAAATTACCAATAAATTTACGATAAAAATTGGCAAAACCCAAGAATCTTTGAAGAACTTTTAATGAAGTAGGTTGGACCCAATCACAGATGGCCTGAACCTTGACCGGGTCCATTTCAATAACAGATGGGGACAAAATGAATCCCAGAAATGAGATCCTCTGTACGCCAAAAAGACACTTTGATCCCTTCACATACAGAGCATTCTCTCTCAAAATCTGGAACACAGTCCGAACATGTTTCACATGAGAGTCCCAGTCATTGGAAAAAATCAAGATATCATCCAAATAAACAATCAGAAATTTATCCACAAAATCCCTGAAAATGTCATTCATGAAGGACTAGAAGACAGAAGGAGCATTAGTGAGCCCAAAGGGCATCACTAGGTACTCAAAATGCCCCTCTGGGGTATTAAATGCCGTCTTCTATTCATCCCGTGCTTAATGCGAATAAGGTTATATGCCCCCCTGAGGTCAAGCTTGGTAAACCAAGTAGCACTTTTCACCCTGGAAAACAGGTCAGAAATCAAGGGTAACGGATATTGATATTTCACAGTGATATTGTTCAAAAGACGATAATCAATACACGGCCTTAATGAACCATCCTTTTTGGCCACAAAGAAAAAACCGGCACCCAAGGGTGAAGAGGATGGTCTGATATGACCCTTCTCAAATGACTCCTTGATATAAGACCGCATAGCGTCATGTTCAGGTACAGACAAGTTAAAAAGGCGACCTTTAGGGAATTTACTACCAGGCACTAATTCAATAGCGCAGTCATAGCTCCTATGGGGGGGCAAGGATGCAGATTTACTTTTGGTAAACACATCAGAAAAATCAGTCAAAAAGTCAGGAACATCCTGAGCCTGGGGGGAGGCAGAAAAAACAGGAGTGTTGGTATTAACACATTGGCAGCCCCAACTGGTTACAGACACAGATTTCCAATCCAAAACAGGATTATGAGACTGTAACCAAGGGAAACCCAGTACGATAATGTCATGCAGATTATACAGCACCAAAAATTTGCAACTCTCCTGATGATCAGGTTCAACCCTCATTATCACCTGAGTAGAGAACTGAGGTTTATTCTCAGCCAAAAGGGTAGAATTGATCCCCAGTAGGGGAATAGACTTCCGTAGGGGTATCAAGGGAAACCCACAACGTTTAGCAAAATCAAAATCCATCAGGTTAATAGCTGCTCCCGAATCAACAAAAGCCTGAGCAGAAAATGTGGACAGGGAGCAAATCAGGGTAACAGTCAACAAAAATTTAGTCTGAACACTACCCAAGACAACTGAACGTGCAAAACGTCTTCCCCGCTTAGGGCAGACTGAAATAGCATGAGAGGCATCACCACAGTAGAAACATAACCCATTGCGTTTTCGAAACTCATGACGCTGTGCCCCAGAAGCCACTCTATCACACTGCATGGGTTCAGAAGCTGGTTCACAAGGCAACACTGTTCCACGCATACCTCTACGCTCACGCAAACGTCTGTCAATTTGAATCGCTAATGACATAGAATCATTGAGACCAGAGAGGACAGGGAATCCCACCATAACATCCTTTACATTCTCTGACAGACCCTTCCGAAAAAGGGCTGCCAAAGCATCGTCATTCCATTTGGTCAGGACTGCCCACCTTCGGAATCTCTGACAGTATAACTCAGCGTCCTCAAGCCCTGATTTAATGCCAACAAGGCTTTTTCAGCTTGATCAGTGACATTAGGCTCATCGTACAATAACCCCAGAGCCTGAAAAAATGCATCAACATTACTCAAAACAGGATCCCCAGGTGTCAGGGAAAAAGCCCAATCCTGAGGATCGCAGCGCAGGAGAGAGATGACAATTTGAACCTGCTGTGCTGCGTTCCCTGAGGACTTAGATTTCAAGGCAAAAAACAACTTACAGTTATTTTTGAAATTCAGAAATTTAGCTCGATCCCCTAAAAACAAATCTGGCATGGGAATCCTAGGTTCCACAACAGGCAACCCTGCAAGATAGGTAGCAATACTCCGAACTTCAGTGGCAAGCTGATCCACACGGCCAGACAACTGTGCAAACTCCATTGAGAGAAAAAAAAAAACCTCCTCAGCATTCAGAGAAACAGAGGGAAAAAAAAAAAAAAATCTCTGACAACTCTGACAATCTTCTTTCTTTAACACTATTTTTCCCTTCTGTGAGTACCATACAAATATCAGTTTTTGGGCCGGTGATACTGTTATGATTTGGTAGCTGAGGAGAGCAGGCAAAAAAGGAAATACACCAGAGAGGTTGGAATCTATGGGATTGCAGTACCCTGACTAACCACCACAACTAAAGGCAGCCATGGAGCGTACCTACGTTGGTCCTAGACGCCTCGTCACAGCCTGAGAAGCTAACTACACCTATAGACAGAAAGAGGAAAACTATCTTCCCCGGAGCAGATCCCCAAAGAACATAGAAAGCCCCCAAACATGTAATGGCGGTTAGACAAGAAGAAATACAGACACAGACAGAAAATAGTATGAGCAAACGTTGGGGCCCAAACTTCCTAAATAGAAAAGGATAGGAAGGACACTTACTGCAATCCCAAAAAACCCTGAAAAGTACCAACTCTACTAATTACAAAAACACCTGAGATCACACGACCTCTACCACCTAAATTAGTTCTCTGGTGTAACAAAACTAAACAGCAGCCACTGAAAAAACTGGAAAAGGCAAATAAACAAACAACAGTGGCTGAACTAAACTGAGAGGAGCACAAGCCCCCGGAGGGAACCCGGCAGACCCCCACAGAAGTGCAGGACAAAATGCAAAAAGCAAGCACAAAAAACTAAAAGAAGAAAATGTCTTATCTGTTAGCAGAAGATGCAGGCACGAAACAGCAAGCTACAAAGTGAACAGGAATCAAAGATGAGACCAGAACAATTGATCACCGGCAACCCTGATGGGAGGGAACCTCCCTTATATAAGACCAGTCAATAACACCTGATCGCCAATCTTCACAATCTTCATTGGATAGTTCAGTACTGTTTGTAACCACCAGAGGGAGCTTCTGCTCAGAATTCATTTCTAGCACATTCACACCAGCGTAAGTTCTCCTGTATTTCTGATAACCAGCCAGGCAAAACTGACAGCTGGAGGCTGCAACCCTCAGCTCTCAGCATTAGCAAGGCTGGTTATCAAAAATAGAAGGGTCTCTTCACCGTCTTTTATTAATAATGTAAAAAAATAATTTACAGATATGGCATGGGGTCCCCCTATTTTGACAACCAGCCTTGCTAAAGCAGACAGCTGGGGGCTGGTATTATCAGGTTGGTAAGGGGCCATGGATATTGGACCCCCAAGGCTAAAAATAGCAGCCCGCAGCCTCCCAGAAAAGATACATCTATTAGACGCACCAATTTTGGCGCTTTGCCTGGCTCTTCCCATTTGCCCTGTAGCAGTGGCAAGTGGGGTTCATATTTGTGGGGTTGATGTCACCTTTGTATTGTCCAGTGACATCAAGCCCACGGCTTAGTAATGGAGAAGCGTCTATAAGGCACCTATCCATTACTAATCCTATAGATGTATGGTAAATAAAGACTCAGCTTAGCCTCCGGTCACAGCTGCAGGTCTCAGGCTGTTGTCTGACTATAAGAGAGCCACAGCGCTCAGAGCGGCGGTAATGATCTTACCACCGATAAGAGGCAGTGTTTGCTGCGCTGTCATGCATGCAGGCCCCTCACGAATGTGAATGGGTTCGGGTTTGGATACTGTTCTGGTACCCGAATCAAACTTTTTTAACTGTTTGGCTGAACCTGCCGGACCCGAACATCCAGTGGTTCGACCATCTCTACTCTTGGGTCCTATATGAGAGAATCACCTGACATCAGCTTATCGCCCCTCCAAACAAAAGGATTCGCCATATGAAATCCAACGTTCTAAATCCTAGACTCTCTTGACATCATCTACCGAGGCACAGTTGGGTGATCCCATACACATTAGACCAAAATTGGCAACTCTGGATGACCTTGGTCAAATGTGTAGGGGGGCCTAATGTCTTAGGCCCCCTATGTAGTCTGATCCTGCAGTCGTACTTCTTGGGAAAGTACTGAATGTATTTCTCCTTGAAAGATCTATAAAAATGTGTATGTAGAAAGTTCAGAAATTTGGTCTGAAAATGAGGTTTGTAAAAAATACCATGGAATGTTCCCACAGTATATACTGTATGGTTTTCACTCAATAGTTTCTCCTCCAAAAAGTGGAGGGAAGTGACTTATTCTAGGGCTATATTTGCTACAAGTCTTTACTTGACACAATTCTAGATTTACCATGAACAAAAAAACATGTCTGTGACTATTTGCCAAAGTCTTTAATCTTTCGGGGATTACATTGTTTCAATGTCTGTGCTCTCCCGTAAAGCTAGAGGTAATGAATTAATCGAGCATTCCTAACCATTACTACGTTTCTAACCATAAACGTTCAACCTCCGAGTCCAACTCCTGCCATTTAAGGCTTGACTAGGAAGGGGGTCATGTCATCCCTTGCCTGTACTCTCTAGAAAATAAGTCATATTATGCTTTGGATGGTTCTGTATAAACATGGCACACAGCTTGGCTTAACCGTGTAGAATGGAACACAACAACCCTACTCAATTGCAGAAACAAGGTGGACCCATGGTCAGGAGGACTTGCTGAAGAGTGGAGAGGTGGATGGTTGAGTTTACAGACCAAATTATAAGTATCCAGAGTAGGAACATGCCCAAGGCACAAGTAAACCCTTATTTCTTACCCAAGGACCATGAGGACATGGTTTAAGATGCCGTACCAATTACGAAGTCTTCAATCCCTTACCTCACTTATGGGAGCCTGAACTCTGGACCTTGGCAGCCTCTGACTTGTGAAAGCATGAATGAATAGACGTATTATAGGAAGCACCTGCTGGACGAGGAAATCCAGGACAACGTTTATTATCCCCTTTCAGTGGTCTATTCACTACTCCATTAGGGGTTTCCTCTTCCCCCTTCTGATACTTCACACTAGCTAATAACAAAGGCGGTATTGTCCTCATAAATGATATGCCAAGAAATATTACTCAAAATCATGAATCCCCAAGAAACCTTCGCCAACCTTTCTAGGCATATTGTGAAGGAACAAAAATAATAGAACCGTGATATCAAGTGCAATACGATGCTTATCTAAGACCCTGTCATTCATGATACGAGTCCACCATTGTCTTGAGGAAACTTAAAGACTAAAGTCTATTAAAGGAAATGACCCTGTTTTAATTAGAGATTACAAAGGAACAAGTAATTTTGATCCTTGGCTGATGGGAAGGTCGGGAGCTCCATACCTTACTCTTTCCATGAAGTATTTTAGTAAAATAAGAAAGTGCATGAAAAATAGTCTTTGTTTCATTGTTTTCTGACTTGACTACATTTCTAAGTAAAAAAAAAGTTGGCTATTCACTTCAAGTAGCTGATGGCCAAAAGCTTGTTCCTCCTAAACGCCCCTATAACACATGCACACTCAACTCAGAACAGATCCAGATAATACTGCAGCTTAAAGCTGATATCCTAGACCCTGTGGGAAGGTATTTGGACAGGAGCGATCCGTGCTGGAGCTCTCCTCAGCTGCAGGAGGATCAGTGCTGGAGCTCTCCTCAGCTGCAGGAGGATCAGTGCTGGAGATCTCCTCAGCTGCAGGAGGATCAGTACTGGAGCTCTCCTCAGCTGCTGGAGGATCAGTGCTGGAGCTCTCCTCAGCTGCAGGAGGATCAGTGCTGGAGCTCTCCTCAGCTGCAGGAGGATCAGTGTTGGAACTCTCCTCAGCTGCAGGAGGATCAGTGTTGGAGCTCTCCTAGCTGCAGGAGGATCAGTGCTGGAGCTCTCCTCAGCTGCAGGAGGATCAGTGTTGGAACTCTCCTCAGCTGCAGGAGGATCAGTGCTGGAGCTCTCCTAGCTGCAGGAGGATCAGTGTTGGAGCTCTCCTCAGCTGCAGGAGGATCAGTGCTGGAGCTCTCCTCAGCTGCAGGAGGATCAGAGCTGGAGCTTTCCTCAGCTGCTGGAGGATCAGTGTTGGAGCTCTCCTCAGCTGCAGAAGGATCAGTGCTGGAGCTCTCCTCAGCTACAGGAGGATCAGAGCTGGAGCTTTCCTCAGCTGCTGGAGGATCAGTGTTGGAGCTGTCCTAGCTGCAGGAGGATCAGTGCTGGAGCTCTCCTCAGCTGCAGGAGGATCAGTGCTGGAGCTCTCCTCAGCTGCAGGAGGATCAGTGCTGGAGCTTTCCTCAGCTGCTGGCGGATGGGTGCTGGAGCTCTCCTCAGCTGCAGGAGGATCAGTGCTGGAGCTTTCCTCAACCGCAGGTGGATCAGTGCTGGAGCTCTCCTCAATGGCAGGAGGATCAGTGCTGGAGCTTTCCTCAACTGCAGGTGGATCAGTGCTGGAGCTCTCCTCAGCTGCAGAAGGATCAGTGCTGGAGCTTTCCTCAACTGCAGGTGGATCAGTGCTGCAGTTCTCCTTGGTGGCTGGAAGATCAGTGCTGGAGCTCTTTTCATCAGCAGGTAGATCAGTGTTGGAAATCTCCTTGGCTGCAGGAGGATCAGTGCTGAAGATCTCAATTGCAGGTGGATCAGTATAAAAATTAAAAGTATTGCCCTAAATACTCACATTTATATTACATTTACATGAGCTAATTTCAGACATTAAATGAGCACCATTAGACAATATTCAAATCGTTCAGCGCTTGTTTAACAGTCTCTTTATACAGGCTGATAAAGTATACAGACACATACTCCATGCTACACACGCACACTGTATATTACAGACTCATACTCCATGCTACACACGCACACTGTATATTACAGACACATACTCCATGCTACACACGCACACTGTATATTACAGACACATACTCATGCTACACACGCACACTGTGTATTACAGATACACACTCCATGCTACACACGCACACTATATATTACAGATACACACTCCATGCTACATACGCACACTGTATATTACAGACACATACTCCATGCTACACACGCACACTGTGTATTACAGATACACACTCCATGCTACACACGCACACTATATATTACAGATACACACTCCATGCTACACACGCACACTGTATATTACAGACACATATTCCATGCTACACACACACACTGTATATTACAGACACATACTCCATGCTACACACGCACACTGTATATTACAGACACATATTCCGTGCTACACACACACTGTATATTACAGACACATACTCCATGCTACACACGCACACTGTATATTACAGACACATACTCCATGCTACACATGCACACTGTATATTACAGACACATACTCCATGCTACACAAGCACACTGTATGTTACAGATACACACTCCATGTTACACATGCACATTGTGTATTAAAGACACACTCCATGCTACACACGCACACTGTATATTACAGACACATACTCCATGCTACACACGCACACTGTATATTACAGACACATACTCCATGCTACACACGCACACTGTATATTACAGACACATACTCCATGCTACACACGCACACTGTATGTTACAGATACACACTCCATGTTACACACGCACATTGTGTATTAAAGACACACTCCATGCTACACACGCGCACTATATATTACAGACACACACTCCATGCTACACATGCACACTGTATATTACAGACACACACTCCATGCTATACACGCACACTGTATATTACAGACACATACTCCATGCTACACAAGCACACTGTATATTACAGATACTCACTCTATGCTATACACGCACATTGTGTATTACAGACACACACTCCATGCTACACACGCACGCTGTATATTACAGACACAAACTCCATGCTACACACGCACACTGTATATTGCAAACACACACGCCATGCTACACATGAACACTATATATTAGACTCACACATACTCCTTGCTACACACACAAACACTGTATGTTACAAGCCATTGCAATGTAAAGGTGTGTCCTGGTCTACCTCTTGGTGAAGCCCACCCTGGACCCTCAATGCTATTTAAAATATGTGAATTGATACTTTTATATATGCCTGAAAAAGAGTGTTATGCCTGAAACATTAACATGCTTACTCTTGAACATACTGCGATTAATGTGATTAATGGATATGAGATATCCATAATAAAACATATTTGAAGCTGTCCTCCGTGCCACTTGGGGTGCAGTTCCTTCCCTCTTTACCTCTTGCATTCTGACAAGAGCTCAGTGGATGGCTCCAAAGCGACTAGCATCCACTTCAATCTACACAATTTCTGAGGATGTGCTGCCTACTCTATCGATGATTTAACTTCTCGAAGAACAACTCATCTGTAGAGTTTATGTAAGATTACTAGCAGGAACGCAGGATGCAGTGATGAGCAGGAGGCAGAATGAGAGTTAATGGGTATTTTATGCAGAGGATAAATTGTCAATCAATGCTCCACGCAGGGAGTTTGCAGATTCTCAATAATGCAGATACAGGGGAATAAACAATGAAGAAGCAAACAGAAATAGCAATCAGTATAAGAATAGAACAACTTATCAGTCTCTGGCTCCCAGACAGAAGTGGTTGGAAAATCCCACAACGTAGACGCAGGTAACACAAGAAGTCTCTGAAACGATCCCGGATGAAGTTGAAGCAATGTCTCTGTAACAAAACGGCGGTTCGTGGCTTTTTCAGATGTGATCTCCCAGTCCTGGTACACGGTGTTGCATGGGAAGTGGAAGATGGTAGAACAAATGCGGCACAAAAGAGGAGACCGCAGAGGGGCCAACAGAGCGAGCGTGTAGCGCGAGGTCAGAATGGTAACGATTGTCGGCTACTAAGCAGGGTGCTAACCGGTCAAAGTCCTCAGGTCCGGAAATCTGCAATGTGCTCAGCGCTTTTGGTACGCAGGCTGTGCTTACAGAAGAGGGTAGGCTGCAGAGTAGACCTGCTGATTGGCGCGGGGCAGTGGAGACGGAGTCAACCTTCTCCTTACGTGTTCTCTGTCTTCCCGCCAGAAGCCCTTCTTTCGCGTGCTCAGCCCTTTTTATCTCCACCCCGTCCCCAGCAGTCAGGTGCAAAGGTCTCCTCCGGTCAGAAAATCATTCCCCCCGCAACAATGGTGACAGCCACGATGGTTCCAGCCCAGACACACAAGAAGATGCCTTAGCCCGGTCCATTTCCCTATATTCCCCCACTGTTTTCGCTCGCCATTCCACGGGCGAGAATTCTCGAGAACTGCGTGGGCGTTTCCTTCTCTTCTGTATTCTCCGTTGCCAGATAAATTAATCTTGCTCATAACGATTGGGATGTTTGCCAGCTGTAGTACGTTCGGAGCGCCGTAAATTGAAAGGAGTAGTGGAGTCTTCTGGAATGGTAGTTTCTGCCGGCACCATAAGAGGCCCAGGTGTAACTGTACTTTCTCAGACATCTTCCTGGAAGCCCTGAGCCCTTGTTCTGTACCTTCCTCATCTTCTTCTTTTTTTATGACAGGAACTGACTCAACGGTCTCTGGTATCTCTTCCACCTGTACTGGATCTTTAGACAAGCAGGGCCGAAGCATGTTTCGGTGAACCACTCGAGTAGTGGAATTTCTGTCTCCCTCCGAATTGAATCTCATACACAGGGCCTTCAGAGCCTTTTTACCCGATAGGGATTTTTTTCCCAGCGATTTTCTAGTTTGTCCCGGGGACGTTTATCTCGCACTAGGACATGGTCCCCAATTTGTAGGTCTGTTGCCCGTGGTGGAGTTCTCTCAGCATGCTCCAATTCTCGGAGTCTGGTCTGTACTAAACGATGCAAGGTCTGTAGTCAATGACGATGTTCTCGAACCCATGAAGACACTCCTACCCGTGAGCTGTTTTCCTCTGGGTCTAACTCTAACTCAGTGATTCCCTTTCCATCTCTGCCGAACAGGAGTGAGTAAGGAGTTTAACCCGTGGTACTATGTACTCGATTGTTATAGACCCAGACCAACTCTGAAACAAATTCAGGCCAACGGACCTTCCGATCTTCTTCCAAAGTTCTCAGCATTTGGATCAATGTATGGTTAAAACTGATTCTGCAGTTTGGTCTCTGGTAGGGGTCACAACAGTGAATTTTGTACTAAGCAATGTTCATATCCCTGGTGAGCCGGTCTGATGGTCAAATAATCTACCATCAATAACTCGAAGGGAGCGGAAGTCACTATGGACTGTATCAGAGCTCTCTGCTCGGGTAGTTTTGCCAGTGCACACGTCCAACAAGTTCTGCATGTCTCTTCTACTACCGCCTTCAGCTGAGGGTGATAAACGAATTGCTGCAACCACTGGAAAGTCTTCTCCTGGCCAAAGTGCGCTCCTTTTTCATGGGCTTCAGTGGAAATCCCGATTAACAGAGTCTTTGGAATTAGGACCTGCCAGGTGATTTCCAGCTCCGTTTGGAGTTGTACCTTTCGATACAGTAACCCATTTTTCATCTGGAGGCGTTCCCACTGTTGAAGAATCCGCAGGATTTCCAGAGACAGAGTGTTCCTCTCTGCCAGACTGGGAGTCTCTTTGAAGTAACACACCACCTCAATAGAGCAAGCTCTCCATCTTCTTGTTGCACACGGACCCATTCATCCTGGGACCGCCCTAATACTCCTCCCGGGAACTGTGTTTGTATCTGGTCCTGCATTGCCACTACCATCCTGGCGGGCTCCAAAAACCTGGGAACCTCTTCATTTCCAGTTCCTCATCTCTATTCCTTCCAGGTACCTGATGTTTTATCCTGGAAAGAGCAGCAGCATGAATGTTCTCTGCTCCTCTCTTGTACGTGATTCTATACAGAAACTTTGCCATTCTGGCCACCCATCGTTGTTCTAGGGCCCCTAGTTTCGCATTCTCCAAATGAGCCAGAGGATTTTTATCAGTGTGCACTAGAACTTCAGACCCGGAAAGATATTCCGCGAATCTCTCCATCATAGCCCACACCAACGCGAGCAGCTCCAACTTGAAGGAACTGTAGTTGTCCGGATTACGTTCAAAGTCATGAAGGGACCGACTCGCATAAGCAATCACCTTCTCTCTTGCACCCTATATCTGCGACAATACAGCCCCAAGTCCAAGCTCCCGTCGGTGTGGAGAATAAACGGTTGAGAAAAGTCTGCATAAGCCAGCACCGGAGCTTCCGTCAAGGCTTTATTCAGGTCTTGAAAAGCTTCCTCCTGATATTCTTTCCAGCAGATCTTCCAGTTCTTTGCCCTAGGGGGTGCTCCTTTCAACAGTTCTTGTAGCGATCTGGCCTAGTGAGCAAAGTTTTTCACAAAGCGGCGATAGTACCCAGCCAGTCCTAGGAATGCTCGAACATCCTTTACTGTCTCTGGGGTAGGCCAATCTTGTATTGTAGCAATCTTCTCCCGAGACAGTTTTACTTCTTCAGTGGACACAACATGACCCAGGTACTCAATCTGAGCGCAGAACAGATGGCATTTTTGGGGTTTTACCTTCAGTCCGTATTTCTGCAAGCGACTCAACACTTGTTCCAGATGTTGTAAGTGTTCCTCAAATGAAGGAATGATCACCCAGACATCTTTCCATGAGACGTTGAAAAGTTTCTGGAGCATTAGCCAAACCAAAAGGCATTCAGTTGAATTCGAATAAGCCCAAGGGCAGAATAAAAGCAGTCTTCACACGATCTTGTTCGGACATCGGTACCTGCCAATAGCCACTGGCTATATCCAACGTTGAAAAGAATCGGGCCTTTCCGAGCGCAGACAGAGACTCTTCGATCCTGGGTAGTGGATAGGAATACTTCACGGTACAGGCGTTAAGTTTCCGATAATCCACACAAAAACAGATTTCCATCTTTCTTTGTACCAACACTATTGGGGCAACCCAAGGGCTCTGGCTTTCTCTGATGACACCTTTCTGCAGCATCTGTCCCAGCATACTTCTCACCTCCTGATATAATTGTGGTGGAATTTGTCGTTCTCTTATAGGTGCAGTATTTTCTGTGGGTATCTCGTGAGTGATAGCCGTGGTACAGCCAAAGTCATCCTCATGACGAGCAAATACGTCCCTATATCTACCTAATAGAGCTTCCACCTGCTGCATTTGTTCCTAAGTGAGTTCAGACAATTCAGCTCGCATTTGATCCAGAATAATTCGCCCCTCTTGAATATGCTGATACTCTGATCATTCCAAAGAGTTCACTGTCACCGTCCAGGGGTCTTCATGGTGTACCTTCAACTGCACGGTTTGAGGTGCATTATTTCTTCAGGCAAGCCCACAACACGGGCCACTTCACATCTGGTGCAAACTGTGATGTTCTGGTCCTCTAAATTGACAAATCGTATGGGTACTGCCCCATCTCGCACAGTGGCTAACGTGCGAGCTACCAAAACTCCCGGGGATAGTTTCTCCGAACAGGAAGGCTCAATCTGAATCTTCACTCCCTCCAGGGGTATAGGCGCTTGGACAGGCAGAGTCAACACCATTTGTCCTGGGGCAGCTCGAGTTTGTTAGAGAAGGACACTATCACTTTTCCCAATACTTCTCCATCCTGGTAGGACTAATGCGCTTGAGCTACACGGACAAACTGTTGGAATATTCTTCTCTGAGGGGTGTGGGAACTCCACTGCTTTAAGGTCTCATTGGAGGGTTTGTTGATTAGAATATTTCCAAATTCTTTTAAAAAAATATTTAGACTTGAGAGTCCTCAGTGGTTGATACCTTTTAATGGCTAACTGAAAAGATGGTAACAAATTGCAAGCTTTCGAGACTACTCAGGTCTCTTCATCAGGCAAAGACTAATACAAAATCTGAAGAATCACATATTTATATACACAAAAGGACACAGGAATAATGCAATAGATAAGACAAGTGATGTGAAGCAGAACTGTCATTATGGCAGAGGGATGAACATAAATATTGGAACAGTTCATAGATAAGGAGGGAAAGTTTTATTACCCTCTGATTGGGGTCTGGTATTGTGTTTTGATGACCCTAGAAGGTCAGAGAAGCAGATTCCTTAATTGATATAGAAAGACATAAATCCATGTGACACGTTCATTCCAACACTAAGAGTGTCAAAGGTCATCATGAGCTTATATTCCCAAACCTTTCTATCTTTCTCAGATTTGAAGTTAGATTTTAATATAAGTAATTCCATATCCATCATGCTATGACCGGGCATACAAAAGTGTTTTGCTTCTCTGACCTCTGAAGAGAGTCCTTCTAGATTATTATATAGAATTGTTAAGTGTAAATTAAGATCCAGCTACTGTGATGTATTTAATTATCAGTTTCTGATGTTCTTCGGAGTCAGTTATTTGATCTGCTACCTTTTTCACTAATCTTCCTCTTCTCTTTTTCATAGCAAGCCAGTACTGAGCTCAAATAACATTCTGCTCATTGAATTTGGGGACGCATGCGCACTGTATGTCTTTTTGCGCACTTCGGCTTCACTCGGCCATTTCCGCCCAGCTCATGCGCACTTCATCCTTCACCTCATGAGTCACAACCCGGAAGTTCTCCGGGAAACACGCTGGGACACTATAAAGAGCCGCGCTTGCGGTTAGATCGCATCTGCAGCACTGGTAAGACGCCGCTCTGATACCGGACTTTGCCTCCTTCACCGTTAGTGTTTTACACTCGGACTTTCCTTGTTCTCCGGTTTACTCATAAGGTAATTCAGCGATCGTCCTTCATTTCTATGCTTATGCTTCCATATGTACCTTATGGTGTCTTCCACTATTTTTAGTGCCATGTTTCTAAAAAATCTATTTGGCATGTCCCATTTATTTCAGCATTGATATCTGATCTGCTTGCAGTTGATTATGGACACTATTTAACAGTAATGTATGTTTTTCTTTCTTTTTCTTTTTTCTGTTTCCGTTCTTCATTTTCTTGTTTTTTTCTGGAACACATATTGTTCATCTAATTTAGCAGGCATGTGCCTATTTTCATAAATACGGCTACTCTCATGGATATACTCCTTGTGCTGATTAGCTTATACTCGGCAGATTATATTATTTATGCTATGCCTTATTGTAGTAGATTCATATATAAATTTGCTTATATAAATATGTTTATTTCTAGGGACCTATATGTATCTCCTGGATTAATTGATATGCTAGTTATTCTAAAGTGGTTCTATTCCTTTGATATATGTGTGTTTCTACGCAGATATAGCTTATTAGATAGCTTATTATACAATACTATATTGTCTGCTATAGGGGTGATGGTATCTATTGCATATTCTCCTTAGTTTCTTCTTTGTATTTTTTCTATATGAAACCAGACTGGATATTATTTGTTGCCACATGAATGTGGTTGTATCTTTTATATATATGTATAAACTTTTTTTGTTTCTTTTTGTTTCCTAGTTACAGACATTTTTTCTTGATAAAGGCTAATTAGCCGAAACGTCGATATGTAATTTGTCTGGAAAAGTCCTTCACCTTTAAGAATACAACTTCCTTTTGGATTGTCAATCTGTTTATTTTTTGTTCAATAAACTTGCAAATCCTTCTCCTTGGTGTGCCGGAGTTATATATTTCTTGACATTATTTTCGTTTTCTCCTGGCACCTAGTATCTTACTTATCAGTGAGCACCCCCTATACGTTCACACAAGGGAGGTGCAATAGTCATGATGAACACATCAGACTATATGAAGGAAGCAAACAGACAACTTACGGACACACGCTACTACAGAAAACTGGAGTCGGACCCTACACAGGACTATTACAAGGAATTAAACAAGTTGGTATCTTGTCTGCCTGACAAATCATTAAGAGCCGATCGCCTGATACCAGAAAGTCCAAGAACAGGGACGTTTTACATGCTTCCCAAAATCCACAAAGCTGGGAATCCAGGGAGGCCGATTATTTCATGTGTGGACACCCTTACTGAGCAGGTATCTGGATGGGTAGAGGGTATTCTTAAACCCCTGGTAAAGGATACACCCAGCTACATTCAGGACACAACTGACCTACTGAATAAACTAGCAGCAATAGGTCCCCTACCAGAAGGAACCATCCTGGCCACCATGGATGTGGAATCTTTGTACTCTAATATCCCACACCAGGATGGATTAAATGCCTGCAAAGTCTTCATGGGAAACACCGGGAATGATGCTGATTCTGTGGTGAAACTCACAAAATTCATCCTCACCCACAATTACTTTGAATTTGACAACAAGATCTATCTTCAGGAGACTGGCACAGCTATGGGAAGTAAAATGGCTCCACAGTATGCAAATCTTTTCATGGCCAAGCTTGAAAGCGACTTTTTGTCCTCATGTCTCATCAGGCCTCGGGCCTACTACAGCTACATTGATGACATTTTAATCATCTGGACGGAGTCTGAACAACAGCTAAAGACGTTCCATGAACAGTTCAATCAATTTCATTCCACCATCAACTTAACACTTAACTACTCCAGCACTGAAATTAACTTTTTAGACACCATCATTAAACTGAAGGACAATGAAATAGAGACATCCCTGTATCAGAAGCCAATCGGACCGTCCAACATACCTTAAATGGGACAGTTTCCATCCAAAACACATAAAAAACTCTATTGTCTACAGCCAAGCCATCAGATACAACCATATATGTTCCAACCCCATGGATAGAGATGAACACCTTGGTCGCCTCAGAAAGACTTTTTTGAACCAGGGCTACCATCCAAGAACAATTGAAAACCAAATTACAAGAGCCACCAGAATATCAAGGAATCACCTGCTACATTACAAAGCTAAAGAAGAAAATAACCGGGTGCCTCTAGTGGTCACCTACAATCCAAATCTGGAGGTGCTAAGGGGAGCTGCACAGAAACTACAACCTTTACTACAAAAAGATGCCCGATTACAATCCATATTTCCAGACCCCCCACTACTATGTTTTAGGCAGCCCCAAAATCTAAGAAGCATCATTGTCAGAAGCTCCCTGTCCTCCCCAACAGCTGCAGGAACCTTTCCTTGCAACGAGAAGAAATGTAAAACATGTCCATTTATAATGACCACAGACAAGATAAAGATCCCCAACTCACATCAGGACTACAAGATACCAGGTACTTTCAGCTGCATCACATCTAATGTGGTGCACCTCATTATATGTACTAAATGTCCAACTGGGGGTCTGTATGTGGGGGAGACCGGGCAAAAACTGAGAACAAGGATGAATTCTCATCGCCACACAATAAGAGAAAAAAGAATGGATTTACCTGTGGCAAAACACTTTTGTATGCCCGGTCATAGCATGATGGATATGGAATTACTTATATTAAAATCTAACTTCAAATCTGAGAAAGATAGAAAGGTTTGGGAATATAAGCTCATGATGACCTTTGACACTCTTAGTGTTGGAATGAACGTGTCACATGGATTTATGTCTTTCTATATCAATTAAGGAATCTGCTTCTCTGACCTTCTAGGGTCATCAAAACACAATACCAGACCCCAATCAGAGGGCAATAAAACTTTCCCTCCTTATCTATGAACTGTTCCAATATTTATGTTCATCCCTCTGCCATAATGACAGTTCTGCTTCACGTCACTTGTCTTATCTATTGCATTATTCCTGTGTCCTTTTGTGTATATAAATATGTGATTCTTCAGATTTTGTATTAGTCTTTGCCTGATGAAGAGACCTGAGTAGTCTCGAAAGCTTGCAATTTGTTACCATCTTTTCAGTTAGCCATTAAAAGGTATCAACCACTGAGGACTCTCAAGTCTAAATATTTTTCTATATACTGGCGAACACGGTACGAAGATACACATATTTCCTATATCAAAATGGAGGATACCAGAATGTACCGCATCTTTATGGAACTAAAACCACTTCTGAAGAAACGCGCACAAATGGACAGCGACATTTTTTTCTTATCTAAATGCAAAAAGGAGAATCTAATTCCCAAAGAACTCTGGATTACAAACCCAATTCTTCACACCTACAATACCCATTATGCACAAAACCTTTGTCACAGGACTTCTGAAAGACTAAGGAACCATCTTTTGCATGTCTGCTACAGCATAAGGAGTAAAGTCCAAGGGCAATTTGAAACTCTGAGGAAAACACTTACAGAAAGCACAGAGCAAAAATTACAACAATACTATAACAAACTACGGCCCTTTCTGATTCATAACAAGGAAAAGAAACTACACAGACTGCGCCTCAATTGCGGACTCTATACAAACAGATACAAAACAAAACCAAAACCTGACAACTCTGACAACCACTCCATTCCAGACACAAAAGCATCTAACTGTGTCATCAATCTCTCAGATTACAAACCCAACAAGGTGGAACTGGCCGTGCTTTCTAGAGAACTCTCATTTTGCACTAAGGCCCTGGATAAAACCGAACTCTGCTGTGATATGGAACATTTTTTCAGGAGACTGCGCCTGAGGGAATACTTCAATGATACAGAAGATCCAGAAAACACTCGGACTGAAGGAAAAGGGATCCCAACAACCAAGAAGAGGTCAGACTGGACACCTTCACCTGGACGTAACCCTCATTTGGATAAATATATAGACTCATTCAGACATTTGATAAAATCCACCATCATAGCCACCAACAAGAGACAAGCATCCAACATCAGTGCCCAGGAGAGAAAGGCCATACAGTCTCTGAAAACCAACAAAGAAATCATCATAAAACCTGCTGACAAGGGAGGTGCAATAGCCATGATGAACACATCAGACTATATGAAGGAAGCAAACAGACAACTTACGGACACACGCTACTACAGAAAACTGGAGTCAGACCCTACACAGGACTATTACAAGGAATTAAGCAAGTTGGTATCTTGTCTGCCTGACAAATCCATAAGAGCCGATCACCTGATACCAGAAAGTCCAAGAACAGGGACGTTTTACATGCTTCCCAAAATCCACAAAGCTGGGAATCCAGGGAGGCCGACTATTTCATGTGTGGACACCCTTACTGAGCAGGTATCTGGATGGGTAGAGGGTATTCTTAAACCCCTGGTAAAGGATACACCCAGCTACATTCAGGACACAACTGACCTACTGAATAAACTAGCAGCAATAGGTCCCCTACCAGAAGGAACCATCCTGGCCACCATGGATGTGGAATCTTTGTACTCTAATATCCCACACCAGGATGGATTAAATGCCTGCAAAGTCTCCCTGGGAAACACCGGGAATGATGCTGATTCTGTGGTGAAACTCACAAAATTCATCCTCACCCACAATTACTTTGAATTTGACAACAAGATCTATCTTCAGGAGACTGGCACAGCTATGGGAAGTAAAATGGCTCCTCAGTATGCAAATCTTTTCATGGCCAAGCTTGAAAGCGACTTTTTGTCCTCATGTCTCATCAGGCCTCGGGCCTACTACCGCTACATTGATGACATTTTAATCATCTGGACGGAGTCTGAACAACAGCTAAAGACATTCCATGAACAGTTCAACCAATTTCATCCCACCATCAACTTAACACTTAACTACTCCAGCACTGAAATTAACTTTTTAGACACCATCATTAAACTGAAGGACAATGAAATAGAGACATCCCTGTATCAGAAGCCAATCGACCGTCCAACATACCTTAAATGGGACAGTTTCCATCCAAAACACATAAAAAACTCTATTGTCTACAGCCAAGCCATCAGATACAACCATATATGTTCCAACCCCATGGATAGAGATGAACACCTTGGTCGCCTCAGAAAGACTTTTTTGAACCAGGGCTACCATCCAAGAACAATTGAAAACCAAATTACAAGAGCCACCAGAATATCAAGGAATCACCTGCTACATTACAAAGCTAAAGAAGAAAATAACCGGGTGCCTCTAGTGGTCACCTACAATCCAAATCTGGAGATGCTAACGGGAGCTGCACGGAAACTACAACCTTTACTACAAAAAGATGCCCGATTACAATCCATATTTCCAGACCCCCCACTACTATGTTTTAGGCAGCCCCCAAATCTAAGAAGCATCATTGTCAGAAGCTTCCTGTCCTCCCCAACAGCTTCAGGAACCTTTCCTTGCAACAAGAAGAAATGTAAAACATGTCCATTTATAATGACCACAGACAAGATAAAGATCCCCAACTCACATCAGGACTACAAGATACCAGGTACTTTCAGCTGCATCACATCTAATGTGGTGTACCTCATTATATGTACTAAATGTCCAACTGGGGGTCTGTATGTGGGGGAGACCGGGCAAAAACTGAGAACAAGGATGAATTCTCATCGCCACACAATAAGAGAAAAAAGAATGGATTTACCTGTGGCAAAACACTTTTGTATGCCCTGTCATAGCATGATGGATATGGAATTACTTATATTAAAATCTAACTTCAAATCTGAGAAAGATAGAAAGGTTTGGGAATATAAGCTCATGATGACCTTTGACACTCTTAGTGTTGGAATGAACGTGTCACATGGATTTATGTCTTTCTATATCAATTAAGGAATTTGCTTCTCTGACCTTCTAGGGTCATCAAAACACAATACCAGACCCCAATCAGAGGGCAATAAAACTTTCCCTCCTTATCTATGAACTGTTCCAATACTTATGTTCATCCCTCTGCCATAATGACAGTTCTGCTTCACGTCACTTGTCTTATCTATTGCATTATTCCTGTGTCCTTTTGTGTATATAAATATGTGATTCTTCAGATTTTGTATTAGTCTTTGCCTGATGAAGAGACCTGAGTAGTCTCGAAAGCTTGCAATTTGTTACCATCTTTTCAGTTAGCCATTAAAAGGTATCAACCACTGAGGACTCTCAAGTCTAAATATTTTTCTATCTACTGGCTAACACGGTACGAAGATACACATCTTTCCTATATCAAATTCTTTTAAGACATTCATACCCAGAGTAACCGTGTTTCCGTT
Source organism: Oophaga sylvatica (assembly GCA_033576555.1). Lineage (NCBI taxonomy): Eukaryota > Metazoa > Chordata > Amphibia > Anura > Dendrobatidae > Oophaga > Oophaga sylvatica. The sequence continues at coordinate 26,599 of JARQOD010008669.1, forward strand.
GTTCTCTTCTCTGCTGGTCAGCACTACACCCCTACGCCCTAGGTCCTTGCCACACATGGATTTGCATCTATGCCACCTCTGTGACCAGGATGGGCAATTCATTGGCAGCCATCAGCTTTATCACTGGGCCCCACTCAGGCCACCCGACTTCAGAATAATGTTGCTGGAAATAGGCCTCTGGCATCATTGTCACTTGAGAGCCTGTATCCACTAGGCAGCGTACTGCATGAACGTCAAACTCAGTCCAGACCAGAGGGCACGTAGACACTTAACTTGCGGGACTTCCACTACTCCTACCCCTCTGGGCGGCGTCCCCCTGACTCGGAACCCTCTAGTTTAACAGATGTCGGGGCTGTACTCTCCACGGCGTGTGCACTCCCGTGTCACATGTCCGTTTCCGTCACAGTTAAAGAATGTGAGAGGCCTTTGTTGGCGGAACCACCTGTAATCTCACCGGTAATCCGGGCCTCCACTGGCCCCTGAAGGATTTGCAACATTCTCGGTCTTTTTCTTAACCTCGGCCAGATCTCCTTTCAAACTCAGATGTTCTTTCTGTAATTCTTCCACCCATCGGGTTTCAGCATTTGCATTCGCAGACACTTCTGTGCCCCGGACCTTCCACACCGGGACTGTCGCCCCCTGTTCTTGTTCTCGCGTGCGTGCTTCACTTCCGATTTCAGAAAACATCAAGCAGGGGTTCACTTGCACATGCTCTTGCAGTGCCTGTTTCGTCAGCGCATCCCGCAAGCCCGTCACTAAAAGGTCTTGCAGCATTATGTCCGTAGGACCTACGCCCATGCCATCTTTTCTAACAATCATGTAACTCCTGTATTGCGTTCATATACTGCGTCACAGTCTCCCCTTTCCTCTGCATACGGCTAAAGAGACGCATCCTCAGTTCCCCTACATCAGTGGTGTCTCCATGAGTCTCCTCCAAAATCTGCAGCACCTTGTTAAAGGTGTCCCGCTCCCTCAGAGCCCGTAGCATAACTGAGTCCCTAGCTTCTTCATCTAGGGCCATAATAGCCACCTCAGCTTCCAAGGCAGGGGTCATGGGGTGCATCCTCATCATGCCCCGCATCCGCTCAGTCCAGCTCCATAGCATGGTGTTGTTACCCATAAATTTTGGCAAATTATTCAACATTGCCCCAGCGAGATACTGGACCTTGGGCCTCCCCCAACTGCTTGATCTGCCGCCTTCGTGCTGTTAGACTGCATCCTGCCAACTACGCCGAATGTAAGGTACTAGCAGGCACGCGGGATACAATGATGAGTAGGAAGCAGAACAAGAGTTAATGGGTATTTTATGCAGAGGATAAATTGTCAATCAATACTCCACGCAGGGAGTCAGGGAGTTCACAGATTCTCAATAATGCAGATACAGGGGAATAAACAATGAATAAGCAAACAGAAATAACAATCAGTATAAGAATAGATCAACTTATCAATCTGTGGCTCCCGGATGGAGGTGGTTGGAAAATCCCAAGAGATGACCTGCAGAGATATATTGCAGAGAATAATTTTTAATTGCCTTGGAGGTTGCAGTACTAACTCACGGTCACAAGATGTCACTGTCTAGAATGTAGGTGAAGTCTGCCAGCCACATAGCAGGCACAGTATAGCATCGGCATCTTTGCCTACTGCCCCTCTTTCCTGGCAGAGACGCCAACATACCGCCCCGGCTCCTGACCCTGACTTCCTGCTTTGGATACTGATGCCTAGGGTGCACGCACTGCCTTGCAGATCCCCGAACACTGTTCTTACGGACAGCATGCCTCGTCCTAAAGTGTACTCAGCCAATGACTGGGAGATACTCAATATTTAAGGCACCTCCTCCTTAAGGGAGGTACCTGTGAAACGTTGTAAGTTTGTTCCTAAACACTCGAAAGTTCTCAGTCCCAGTGCTCATATTCCTGTATACCTGCCTGTGTTTCAGCTGTGCCCGCATGCCTGTCTTCCAACCAGTCCAGCCTGCACCCGCCATTGCTCATACCTATGTCAGTCAGCACCTGGAGTAGCACCTGGTCCAACTCCTTTGCCTCTCCTCAGACCACGGTATCATACGCCGCTGTGTATCCGGGATCGGATTTGGTGAGGCTCCTGGTTACACCCCACCAGGCTTTGCTTAGTCCATGGCACAGTGCTTCCACAACCTAGCTGGTTACACACAGGGACAGTGTGAGAGTTAAGGACAGCCCATCATGGAGAGGAGGTTTGGGAATCTCTGGACAGTGTGAGGAACAGGAAGTACAGTTCAGTTGAGGAGAGTAGTGAGAAGTGACAGCAGCAGTCGCAGGCAATAGGCTGCTAGGGATGTGGGGCAGTGGATTGGCAAAGAACCCTTCCATGTGATTCGATCTGCCGGCCTGGGAAACTCAAGATGGGCATCGGGAGCCTTGGGCGCATGCAGCCTGTGAAGCTATAGGGAATGATGGACTCAAACTCTTAGAGGTGGGAGGTGATGCAATGCGGGTGCACTGATAGTGGTGGAGAAGACTTGCTAGTGCTACAGAAGTTAGCAAAAGGGATGCTCTACCCATACCGAGACCGAAATCCGAAGTTGTCTCCGATATCTGTGGGAAAGACAACAACTCATTGGGCCGCATCCTTTATACCTGTTTGTAATCAAGTAAAAGTTTGATTGGTTTTGATTCCAAGTGCGGTGAAATTGCAAAAAAAAGTGCAATCCCACAGTTGTTTTTTGTTTGTTTTTTTACTAGGTTCACTAAATGCTAAAACTGAGCTGCCATTATGATTCTCCAGGTCATTACGAGTTCATAGACACCAAACATGTCTAGGTTCTTTTTAAGTGGTGAAAAATATTCCAAACATTGTAAAAAAAAAAAAAAAAAAAGCGCCATATTTTGATACCCATAGTGTCTCCATTTTTCGTGATCTTGGGCTGGGTGGGGGCTTACTTTTTGCGTGCTGAGCTGACCTTTTTAATGATACAATTTTGGTGCAGATACGATCTTTTGATCACCCATTATTGCATTTTAATGCCATGTCTCGGCGACCAAAAAAAGTAATTCTGGCATTTTGACTTTTTTTCTCACTACACTGTTTAGCGATCAGGTTAATCCTTTTTTATTGATAGATCTGACTTTTATATATATATTTTTTTATATAATTATTATTATTTTATTTTTTTTTACATTTTTAAAAGCATTTTTTTTTACTTTTGGCATGCTTCAATAGTCTCCATGGGAGACTAGAAGCTGCCATAACCCAATCGGCTCTGCTACATACAGGTGATGATCAGTTTGCCTGTATGTAGTAGAATTACTCACTTGCTATGAGTGCCGACCACTGGGCGGCGCTCACAGCAAGCCGGCAATGTCAACCATAGAGGTCTCCAGGAGACCTCCGGTTTTCATGCCAACCCACTGGTGACCCAGGATCACTTTACGGGAGTTACCGGTGGGCAGATTTCTGGCACGATTTTCGGAAGCGCATGTTAAATGCCGCTGTCAGCAGCATTTAATGGGTTAATAATCGCGTGTGGAACACGATTCCACCCGCAGCTGTTCCGGGCACATGTCAGCTGTTCAAAACAGCTGACATGTGCCGAAAAGATGTGGGCTCCGGCGGTGAGAGTCCGACATCGGCATACTATTACGCCCGATGTCAGAAAGGGGTTAATGACCTTGTGGATGGGATTGAGAGTAAAGTATCAGTCTTTGCTGACAACACCAAACTATTAAATACCAAATACTAAAATCTGCCCTTGACATTACAATATTACAGAACGATCTGGATGAGACGTCTGATGAGCAAACACTTGTCAGATGAGGTTTAATATTGATAAATGTAGAGTAATGCACCAAGGACGGAGTATTCCTATCACTGCATGTACATTAGATGGGAGAATACTCGGGACTGCAGAACATGAGTGTAAGGTTCTTTGTCTCTTTTGACATGTTTCTTGAAACTCAGTTTTTCCCTCGGCCATTTTGCTTTCTGTCTTGCTGCAGCTATCTTGCCCTCAGTCAATATGGAGTTTCCAGCTTTCATGTTCCCGCCCTGATTCTCTCCCTCTTGCCTCTTAAGAAGCCTCAGCTGAGCAATCAGTGCTTCAGAATCAAGCCTGCAGTCAGCCTGTGACCTGACTCCTGGAAACCTTGGACTTTGTACTCCAGCCATTTCCTACTGAGGAACTTTTGAACACTTGTGGACTCTGGAAACCTGCTGTTTGGTAAATCCACGTTTGCAAGGGAATTACGGTAACAGAGAAGAGATCCTGAACCTGTTGTGGAGAGTTATTGCTGAGCTTAAAGTTACTCTGGCCTGCTGTGTCTCCTGCCTCTGTACCTGCAAACTGTGTGACCCTTTTGCCTACTTGTATGAAGTAATACAAGTCCTTCCATATCAAACCTGTGTCTCATGTGTTTTCCTCGCACCCAAGCACAAGACGCTATATGAACTGTACACCATACATCACAAGATTCTGAAGCCAACGTTAGTGTCTGCTGGGTCTGGGAAGGCCGTGTCTGCTGTGACTGTGGATATCAGATGTCCGTTTATACCTTCTGTGATGACAGTGGTTGTGACTTCTCACAACCATTCCAGGTGAGCGCATTCCCTTAATTTTACTCTGGAATGTTACCACAGGTAAACACTATTGTGTTTTTTTTTTTTCCTTTCCTCTTCTCCTTCCAGTACTTCTGCCTTAAAAGATCTGGAAGATGGAGGCTCGCATAAAGGAGCTTTGCGGAGTGACTGATACAATCCTTTCAGATATACAGACTTTAAAGACCCATTTTGCAAGCTACGGACCTCACTAATCCCCATTTGCAAGTGTTTGGACAAAACTACCCAGGATTTACGAGCCGGGAAATTGAGGCTCTAGAGGAACGAGTCCGGCTCCGCCAAAAACCCCCGAGTTCTGGGATCCCAAGTTACCCCCTTTTCTTTTGGCGGTGAAGTGAGAAATTCAGGGGATTTTATTAACCAATGCAATCATTTTTCTCTGCACATGCTTCACAATTTCCCACTGAACGATCTAAAGTGCTTACTATAATCAATGTTGCTTACCAAAGGCTTTGATGTGGGCAAAACCTCTGATTGAGACTGGGGATGAATGTTTGAATCATCTTGATGCTTTCATTTCAGCCTTGGGGAGGTGTTTGATGCCCCCAATCGAGGTGCAACAGCTGAAGCAGCCATGTTAACTTTGCGCCAAGGTAAGCGCTCAGTAGCCGAATATGCCTTGGATTTCAGGAGAGGGGCCCCTTTGTTCCACTTGGGACAGTTCCGCCAAAAAATCTATTTTTCGGAAAGGGGTTGTCTCCACTGATTAAGGATGAACTTGCTCGTGCGACCCCCCACTGCGTTAGGTGACTTTATTAACTACTGATCCGTATTGATGCTCGTCTGACAGAACGCAGACAAAGAGAGATGGTTCGAAAGTAATTGCACTAACCTTTTCCTACCTTCCTCCCCAGCTAAGGAACCTTTGAGTAGGTCACAAGGGAACCAGAAACCTGAACCCATGCAGGTGGACTCTTTACAAAGACGGGTTAGTGATGCACGCAAAGAACATTGTTTAAAGGAAAATCTATGTTTCTACTGTGGTAAGTCAGGGCATTCATTATAAAATGCCCCAGCGGTCTCGTAAGACTACTGCAGCGTCATTCACTTTGAGTGTTGCAGAGAGGAGATCTGTCAGGTCCGAGCCTCAGGCTCCAGAAAGATCTGCAGCAACAGATATTGATTTCTCTGACTTAAACTCCGTTACTTCTGAGGATGATGACTGTGTAAACGCTGCAATTTTTCAAGTTTCCTCAGCGGTTTGTCCAGCTGAGTTGTAAGAAAAACAATTCTCATTGCTTCCTTTCCATCAAACTCTGGGTTGACTCAGTTTGGGTGTCTAGCTCTGCTATGATCGACTCAGGGGCAAGTGGAAATTTTTGGATATCTCCTTTGCTCTGAAACAGGGGATACGTTCAGTAAAGAAGGCTACTCCATTTACAGATGGAGACTGTGGGGCTCCTGCTGACCTCTGGACCAGTGGATCAGGAAACGGAGCCTTTGAGGGTTTTATGGGTAAAGATCATCAAGAGAAACTGTCCTTTATGCTTATCTCTTCTCCCACCTTTCCCATTATTCTAGGGCTACCATGGTGCAGGCTCAGAACACTACGATTAACTGGAGACCAAGAAATTACACTTTCCGGAGAAACAGATGAGTCCAGAAGTTTCAGCTTGCTCTGTTCCTAAGGAACCATGTCAGCCCTGAACTACCAGCTGGATACCAGGACTATGTGGATTTATGTGACAAGAAGAATGCTGACCTGCTTCCCCCTCACCGTCCATAGATTGTCCAATTGAATTATTGCCTGGAGCAGAGATACCTTTTGGTAAGATCTTTCCCCTGGCGGGGCCTGAGCTAAAGGCTTTGAAGGACTACATAGATGAAAATCTAGCCAAGGGCTTCATACGCCCCTCTTCATCTCCTGCAGGTGCACCCATCTTCTTTGTGAAGAAGAAAGATGGATCTCTGAGACCTGCATAGACTATAGGGAACTCAATAAGGTTACTATTAGAAACCGCTATCCATTGCTTTAATCCCTGAGTTATTGGAGAGAGTTTCGGCATGCCAAAATTTTCTCTAAACTGGATCTCCGTGGGGCCTATAATTTGGTATGTATTAGACCTGGGGATGAATGGAAGACTGATTCAGGTCACGCTATGGACACTTTGAATATCTAGTCAGCCTTTTGGTCTGTGTACCGCCCCAGCCCCTTTCCAACACTTGGTGAATGAATCTTCAGGGATCTCCTAGATACATTTGTGGTGTTTTCTGGATGATATCTTAATTTTTTCTAACTCCACAGAGGAAATCATGGACATGTGAGAATGGTCTTAGAAAGCCCTAAAAACAGAACCATCTTTACATCAAACTTGAAAAGTGTGAATTCCATAGGACCAAGATTCAATTTCTGGGGTATGTACTGTCTACGCAAGGAATTAGTATGGATGGAAGAAAGACCCAAGCCATCAAGGATTGGCCAATTCCTGGAATGTGAAGGAGGTGCAGCGCTTCATGGGTTTGCCAACTTCTATAGACGTTTCATTAGGAATTTATGGAGGTAGTGTCACTTATCACCCAAACTTACCGGAAAGAGTCTAGGTTCTCCTGGACCACGCAAGCCCAGGAAGCATTTTCCCGTCTAAAGGATACATTTACCCCGCACCTATCTTAGTACATCCCAACCCCGAACTTGCCTTCATAATAGAGGTGGATGCTTCAGACTGTGCCGTTGGAGCTATACTCTCTCAGAGAACAGGTGGAAGAATGGTCTTGCATCCTGTGCTTTCTTTTCCCAGCGGTTGTCTTCGGCGGAGGAAAATACGATGGGAATAGAGAATTGTTTGGCCCTTTTGCCGCCTTCAAGGAATGGAGCACCTTTCAGGGGGCACAGCAAATAGCTCCGACAGCCATCGTAACCCTTTAATTTATCAGGGCGGCTAATGCCTGACTCCTCGCCGGGTCGCTGGGAAACTTTTCCTAAACCAATTAAATTTTTTAAATTCTTTTTAGGCCCGGATGGCAATGGGAAAGGCTGATGCACCCCTAGGTTCATTAAGCGAGAAACCGTCCACTTACTCCTCCAAAACATTCTCCACTCTAAATTATGGGGGGGTTCATAATCAAACCAAATTAAAGAACCAAAGGGAACATACCATCGGATTCTTTGTTGGCACAACCCCAAGGGGTAAGCTTGTTTAAAATGGGGGGGTTCAGGGGCAACGCTTTTATTACCTGAAAAAGTCAATTGGGTATTGCAACTCATCCAGTTCCCAAAAAAAAGCCGGGGATAGGGGGAAATTCTAAAGAAACCCAAAAATTTCTTTCTCGTTTCTTTTGGGGGCCCACTTTGGGGAAAACGTTTTTTAAAAATGCATTCAGTGAAGTGTTGCAAGATGCAAAACACCCGCTCCTCACCAAAGGGCTGTTTCAAACCCCCCCCCACCCCCCCCGCCCTGGGGACCTTTTTTTTTGGATTCATTTTGGATTACCAACCCCTTTAAGGGAAAAAAACACCATTTAGTTTGGGGATCGTTTTAAAAAAGGCGCTCATTTTTCCCTGTTCGG
>JARQOD010008670.1:0-34695 GCA_033576555.1 Oophaga sylvatica
TCACAAAATAATAAGCTTTCAGTATCCTTTAATAAGATGTGTAGTCGAGGGGTTACAAGGACACTAAAACTTCAGGAAGGCAAATTTCCAACGGATGAGAGATGATCTTAGTGCAATAAACTGGATGATATCCTGAGACATAAAAATACACAAAGAAAATGGGAGACGTTTATTAGTATCCTGAATAGGACTGTGCACCGTATATACCCTATGGGAATAAACATGCTAGAATTAGGAGGAAACCACTATGGCTAAATGAGCTGTAAGGGGCGCAATAAGGGACAAAAAGAAAGCTTTTTAGGGAATTTAAGCAAGTAGTAGTGAAGAGGCATTAAATAAATACGAAGACTGAATAAATTCTGTAAAAAGCAAATCAAGACAGCAAAGATTGGGGCAGAGAGATCATTGCCAGAGAAAGTAAAAATAACCCCAAATATTCTTTAACTACATAAATAGCAAGAAACTAAAAAATGATGTGTTGGTCCCTTAAAAATAGTCTGGGTGAAATGGTGGATGAGGATGAGGAAAAAGCCAATATGCTAAATTATTTTTTTCAACTGTTATTTACACAAGAAAATCCCATGCAGATAACATGATCAGAGATAAAAAAAATTTCTCCATTAAATGTCACATGCTTAACCCAGCAGGAAGTACGGCGGGTCTAAAAATCACTAAAGTTGACAAATCCCCGGGCCCGGATGGGATACACCCCCGAGTACTGCAGAAAATTAAGTACAGTTATAGATAGACCTTTATTTTAATCTTTAAAGATTCCATAATAACGGGGTCTGAACCACAGGACTGGCGTATAGCAAATGTGGTGCCAATATTCAAAAAGGGGGCAAAAACTGAACCTGGAAATTATAGGCCAGTGAGCTTAACATCTACTGTGGGGTAAAAATCCTGGAGGGTTTTTTAAGGGATACTATATTGGGTATTGAAGCTGAATAACCTCATGACACAGTATCAGCATGGGTTTACAAGGGACCGTTTCTTGTCAGACTAATCTGATAAGCTTTTATGAAGGGGTAAGTTCAGGACTGACCAAGGGAATGCAGTGGACATGGTGTTCATGGACTTCTCAAAAGCTTTTGATACAGTACCACACAAAAGGTTGATACATAAAATGAGAACAATGGGGATAGGGGAAAATATGTGTAAGTGGGTTAAGAACTGGCTCATGGATAGGAAACAAAGGGTGGTTATTAATGGAGCACACTCGGACTGGGTCACGGTTAGCAGTGGGGTACCAACAGGGGTCAGTATTGGGGCCGCTTCTCTTTACATATTTATTAATGACCTTGTAGGGGGCATACAGAGTAGTATTTCAATATTTGCAGATGACACTAAACTCTGCAGGGTAATAAATACAGAGGAGGATAATTTTATATTACAGGAGGATTTATGTAAACTAGAAACTTGGGCTGATAATGGCAAATGAGCTTTAATGGGGATAAATGTAAGGTCATGCACTTGGGTAGAACAAATAAGATGTATAATTATGTGCTTAATTGTAAAACACTGGGCAAAACTGTCACTGAAAAGATTGGGTGTATGGGTGGATGACAAACTCACATTTAGTGGCCAATGTCAGGCAGCTGCTGCCAAGGCAAATAAAATAATGGGATGCATTAGACGAGGCATAGATGCTCATGAGGAGAACATAATTTTACCTCTATACAAGTCACTGGTGCGACCACAACTTAGAATACTGTGTACAGTTCTGGTCTCCGGTGTATAAGAAAGACATAGCTGAACTGGAGCGGGTGCAGAGAAGAGCGACCAGGTTATTAGAGAACTGGGGGGTCTGCAATACCAAGACAGGTTATTACACTTGGGGTTATTTAGTTTGGAAAACGAAGGCTTAGGGGTGATCTTATTACAATGTACAAATATATGAGGGGACAGTACAAAGACCTTTCTAATGATCTTTTTACTCTTAGACCTGTGACGGGGACGAGGGGGCACAAGTATTCAAGCAGCTGACAGCACTCGGGAGTTTAGCACGGATGCAGTTCAGGCGTTCAAGGATCCAAAATGAACAACAGTCCAACGAAAAAAATAGGAACAGCATCCAATCCAGGTGAAGTATAACAAGTCTTTATTCAGCCACCATAAAATACGACGTTTCGGCCATTTTCAGGCCTTTATCAAGTATACAAAAACAGGCAAAATGGTGTCCTTAAATGGTGTGGAGGAGCCAATCACCATCCAGGAACCGCCCATAATACAAATAGACATATATACAGAATATACAACGATAATCAATTTAAAACAGTGATCACTGACGATTCCAATTTGTGTGTACCTTCTTCTTCTCATTTTTTAGGGAAAGGAAAAATGGACAATGTGGCAAAAGGAGGCCAAGGAGAGGTGGTAAGAAACACCGAATACTTGTGGATTGTGGATCCTGGCAGACGTGCACCGGTCATGGAGACTTTGATGCTTGAACCAGAGGTGGGTGAACTGGACAATGCCGCTATATTTCATACACAGATGAAGATGCTAAAAGAATCCTAGCCAGAACACAGATAGATATGTCTTTTTTGAATAACCTACCATAGAGATGTTGAATAAGAGATATGAAAATGAGAGGAGAAAATATATCTCACACGAGTTGCATGCCATGACTCTGTGCGAGTATCACAGGGTTCACAGGATACCTCGTGGACTAAGGCCACATCTGCGGCCTACACTACTGGCAGACAATATGCAATTTTGTAATAAATTTGAATCGATCACTAATAAGTATTCATTTGATCTAATGCTCTTGAACATCGAGTTTCTCCACACAGAAATGGTATCGGTTGAAGAATAAAATTGATGATTTGGAGAAACAATTGACTATGCAGTTGACAGCACAAGAATGGGACACGTTCAAGAAACACTTGGATGAGAAACTACTGAAATTTCGTGGTGACATTGAGAAAACGAAAAAAAACGAAATGGTTTCGTGATGCTGAAGATTACAGGACTGGACATGTTTTTTCTTGGCAGGGTGGAGCACGCAGAACTATCTATAGGAAACCAGATTCCTTTGCACAACCCCGCAGAAGAAGGAGACAGCAAACAAGGGAACAGAAGAGATTCGGTTTTACCACGGCAGAGTCTGATTCCACTGACGATTCCAATTTGTGTGTACCTTCTTCTTCTCATTTTTTAGGGAAAGGAAAAAATGGACAATGTGGCAAAAGGAGGCCAAGGAGAGGTGGTAAGAAACACCGGCGACAGAGAAGTGGACAATCAGATGCCGTGCACCTCCCGCAATCTGCCCATGAGAACCCGGAACGAGGGGAAAAGAGAGCCACATAGAACAAAAGAACTTAGTGGTAAATATTTCATCTTGCCACTTACTGATGTGGACTATAATGTATTATCCAAAGGACTGTCGTTTTGCCCTTCCAATTATCCAGTTGGTTTAACATTGAATGTGACCTTTTTGCCTTTTTTAGAAGGCTAAGATTAGCAGTATATTTCAATGAGAGTGAGGACACACCTATTGCTGCAATTAGTGATGCCCCTAGGGGTTTTGCTTTACATGATTTTGGTCTTTATAACAAAAGTAACTTTCAACCTCCTGTTAAAAATAATTTTGTGGAATCATATATCCAATTGGTTGAAAGGGACATGGCTAGATTGAAACGTGAGGGTGTAGGTCCATTCAAAAGAGGGAATTTAACACACAGTGAGAGACAGGTGTTGGATAGGCTCTCAGGTAACAAAGCTATCACCATCAGGGCAGCCGACAAAGGCGGGGCCCTGGTGGTGATGGATACCCATAAATATAGGGCTGAGATTTGTGGTCAATTGTTGGACACGGCAGTTTATGCTAAGTTGTCTAAAGATCCCACACCTTGTTTTCAAAGTGAATGAGAATACTGATCAATGAGGCATTATCTAATGGTTTGATAGACCAAAAACTCTCTGATTTTCTTTTGGTGGAGTTTCCAGTGACACCTATTCTGTACACCCTGCCTAAAATCCATAAAAATCTGATGGATCCCCCTGGACGCCCAATTGTGTCTGGGCGGGGCTCTCTATGTGGTAAGGTATCCATTTTTCTAGATAAAGTGTTACGTCATTTTGCTATTGAGGCCAAATCTTATATCATGGATACTAACCATTTTCTGAGTAAGATTGAGGGTCTGGACATCACAGAGGATACTATTCTCGTTTCGTTTGATGTTGTATCACTGTACACCTCCATTAAACATGAACGTGGTTTGGAGGCTGTTGGTGTGGCGCTGGCGGGCTCTGACATGGCCCCAGGTGGTACACAGCTGGTCCTGGCACTGTTGGAGTTTGTCCTCAAGAAGAATTTTTTTCTTTTTGGGGATGAATTTTTCCTGCAGTTGCGTGGTACCGCCATGGGGTCCAATGTGGCGCCCACTTATGCAAACATCTACATGGCGGTATTCGAGGACCAGCATGTGTACAATTCCATCCACTGGCGCCATGTCAGAGCCTGGTGGCGCTACATTGATGATATCTTTTGTGTTTGGGAGGGGAACATGAATGATCTGGTATCTTTCCATAGTCATCTTAACATGATATTTCCCGAGCTGAAGTTCACAATGACACACTCCTTTGACCAGATTCAATTTTTGGATACTTTAGTGTACAAGCACAGTGGATTGTTATGCACTGATTTGTTTATAAAGGACACAGACAGGAATAGTCTCCTTGTTTTTGATAGTTATCATCCAAGGAAAATGATAGAGTCTCTGCCTTGGAGTCAGATGCTGAGAGTACGTAGGATAGTAAAGGACGAGACTGTATTGGACAGGAGGCTTGATCAGATGTGTGAGAAGTTCATCAGAAGGGGTATCCTGAGAAGGATCTTAGAAAATTCAAGGAGAAAGCCTTGAAGACAACATTGGAAGATGTGAGAAACAAACGTATTAAGATTTCCCCTAAAAGAGTCCCTTTTGTTTCTACCTATTGCCCTGTTAGTGGTAAAATAGGGAATATCTTGAATAAGCATTGGGGTCTATTACATAGAGGTTTACCGGATGTAGTTGAATTTGCGCACAAGCCATTGCTTTCTTATAGGCGAGGGCGTAATTTGAAAGATAAGTTGGTCAAATCTGACATTGGATCCTCCAAAATATCCAGACAGTTAACTTTGGGCCCTCCAAAAAATGGAAATTTTCCATGTTTGAATTGTGCATGCTGTGGCAATATGATCAAGGGTGACAGTTTTGGCCACTCACGCACGGGTCAACGCTTTCGGATCCAGGAACGGTACTCTTGTACATCTAGCTTTGTAATCTATATGCTCGTGTGTCCGTGTGGACTCATGTATATAGGCAAGACAACGATGGAAGTTAAGGCTAGGATAAGTAAACACAAAAGTACTATCAGGACGAAGATGATGGAACTGCCGGTATCTAAGCACTTTGTAGAATGTGGACACTTGGTCAGTCAGCTGAGATTTAGAGTTATTGACGGGGTTCCACCCCTTAGGAGAGGTGGCGACAGGATTAAGTTGCTTAAACAGAAAGAACTCCGGTGGATCTCCGTTTTGGAGACATTGCAACCAAAGGGGTTGAATATCGAATATAATTTGCATATTTGTGCTAGGTAATTTTTGCATCTATATTCTGTGTTTGTTTTTAGATATATATTTTACTTATGTTTGTTGTTTTCGTAGGATTATTATCTGGAGTGATCGGAGCAAGTGGTGACTTAATAGTTCCTGATGACATCATTTATTTTGTAGATATTATAGATATTTCTTTAGGCGTCTGCTATATTGTTAATCTTCCATTCTATATAGATCCGCATGTGCGGTCTCTTGTTTACATTATGCCAATACTGACGGTCATGTGACCTGCAGGTTTCCTGATGACATATCTGGAGTAGTATAAATAATGATAGTTTATTGTGCATGCGTGTTCTTTTTTCAGATGTCGGATGATGCCGGTGATCGCGCGCTATTTTAGTGTTTTCAGCCTGGAATAGAGGCTTATGATGGACTATCATGTGATTAGACCTCGGATGATGCTTGCGGTCATGTGACTGGGTGTCTGATGACGCTGGTGTTCACATGATCCACTGGGCGTTTGCTATGATGACTTCTGAACATGTGCCTTTGTTTATCACACAGTGGGGAGTGAGTTAGGTGTGCCTCCCGATTTGTTATCCTGTGGGCTATTGGACAAGTGCTCTGACTAAGCGCTGCTGAACTGACACTGATTGGATATGGAGGACGCTGCTGCTAGTGAGTACATGATTGGTGCAGCACCAGAATGGGAGTGTGCAGTAACAGATCATCGATTGGCAGACTAAATGGTGATATTGTTTATATGGAGTAATCTATGGCATATTATATGCACAATTATAACATTGCTGTATTTTTCTATGATGTCACTATTCTGAGCTTTGATCACTGTTTTAAATTGATTATCGTTGTATATTCTGTATATATGTCTATTTGTATTATGGGCGGTTCCTGGATGGTGATTGGCTCCTCCACACCATTTAAGGACACCATTTTGCCTGTTTTTGTATACTTGATAAAGGGGACGAGGGGGCATCCTCTACGTCTGGAGGAAAGAAGGTTTAGCCATAATCACAGATGCAGATTCTTTACTGTAAGAGCAGTGAGACTATGGAACTCTCTGCCGTCTAATGTTGTAATGAGTGATTCCTTACTAAAATTTAAGAGGGGACTGGATGCCTTTCTTGAAAAGTATAATATTACAGGCTATATTCACTAGTTTCCTAGATACAGCGTTGATCCAGGGAGCTAGTCTGATTGCCGTATGTGGAGTCGGGAAGGAATTTTTTTCCCCAATGTGAAGCTTACTGTTTGCCACTTGGGTTTTTTTTGCCTTCCTCTGGATCAACATGTTAGGGCAGGTTAGGATAGGATATGGGTTGAACTAGATGGACTTAAAATCTTCCTTCAACCTTAATAACTATGTAAAATGGGCACATCAGCAAAGAACTGGACCACATGGCCTAATAATTTGCATCATTTGGACGGAATGAAGCATCTGCATGGCTTACCTGTAAAAGAAATAGTACCAGGTAGCATTATAGGAAGAAGGCAAGCTGGCAATTTTATTCTCTAATTGCTTTTTTTCAGCAGAATAATGTATCCTGCCAAAAATTGTCCAGGAATAGTTTGAGAACCATAAAAGACTTCAAGGTGTTGACTTGTCCCCCAAATTCTTTGCATGTCATTTGATTGAGTATGTGTGGGATGCACTAGATAAATAAGTCCAATTCATGGAATCTCCTATTCACTATTTATTGAATGTAAAGGCTCTACTGCTAAAATCCTCGTGACAGAAACCACAGGACACCTTCAGAAGTCTTGTAGAGTCCATGTCTCAACGGGTGAGAGCTGTATTGTATCTGAGATCTTGAGGAAGACTAACGTCGAAATGCGTTGATCTGCTCTATCTTTCATATGTGGAGCTGTACTGCTTGGACATTGCTGTTTTATTTTTAATCATGAACATTAAAAGTTTTTTTAACCATTTCATTCCACGCTGGATATCTCCATTTTTTGTACTTCTGATTGCTCTGCCACATCCGTGCGAGGAGTGAAGTCTGGCTTTATACATCAGTGGATATTGGTGTAAGCTGACACGTTCTGTTTTTGTTACATTGATCTGAATAAGATGTCGGAAAGGACAAACACTTGGCAAATGAGGTTTACTAAAAAAAGGGAGTATGGACAACATCATTTATACAAAGAATATATTCTTAAAATGTCAGGACCCATAAGACCACCAATAGTCGTAGTATAATGTGATATATACCATATTAAATAATCACTGATTCTTACCCATATCAGAAGGTCCAGTCTGTGCGCCCCTAGCAACCCCCTGACGCGCGTTTCGCGGCAGTGCTTTTCCCCCTTTTGAGAAAGCACTGCCGCGAAACGGGGGGTTGATAGGGGCGCACAGACTGGACCTTCTGATATGGGTAAGTGTTATGTTTCGGTAGCTGAGGAGTGCAGGTAAAAAAGGCAATACACCAGAGCAGTTGGAATCTATGAGATTGCAGTACCCTGACTAACCACCGCAACTAGAGGCAGCCGTGGAGCGTTCCTACGTTGGTCCTAGACGCCTCGTCACAGCCTGAGAAACTAACTACACCTAAAGATAGAAATAGGAAAGCTATCTGCCCCGGAGCAGAACCCCAAAGATAATAGAAAGCCCCCAAACATGTAATGGCGGTTAGACAAGAGGAAATACTGACACAGAAAGAAAATAGTATGAGCAAACGCTGGGGCCCAAACTATCTAAATAGAAAAGGATAGGAAGGGTACTTACTGCAATCCCAGAAAACCCTGAAAAGCACAAACTCTACTAATTTCAAAAACACCTGAGATCACACGACCTCTACCACCTAAATTAGCTCTCTGGTGTAACAAAATCAAAACAGCAGCCACTGAAAAAACTGGAAAAAGCAAAAGTACAAAACTCAGTGGCTGAACAAACTGAGAGGGCAAAAGCCCCCGGAGGGGACCCTGAAGGCCCCCACAGAAGTACAGGACAAAATGCAAAAATATAGCACAAACACAAAAGCAGAAAATGTCTTATCTGATAGCAGGAGATGCAGACACGATACAGCAGGCTACAAGGGAAACTGGAAAGAAGGATTCAGACCAGAACAATTGATCACCGGCAACCCTGATGGGAAAATGACTCCCTTATATAAGACCAGTCAGTAACACCTGATTCCCAGTCCTCACAATCTTCACTAGTACCGCTTGTAACCACCAGAGGGAGCCTCTGCTCAGAACTCATCTCAAACCATTCACAACAGGTAAGAATCAGTGATTATTTAATATGGTATATATTACATTATACTACGACTATTGGTGGTCTTATGGGTCCTGACATTTTATGAATATTCTGTGTATAAATTATGTTGTCCATACTCCCTTTTTTAGTAAACCTCATTTGCCAAGTGTTTGTCCTTTCAGACATCTTATTCAGATCAATGTAACAAAAACAGAAGGTGTCAGCTTCTGACATTTTATGAATATTCTGTGATGTGCACCATTTACTTGCACTATGAAAGTGTTAATTAGAATTTTCTGATATACCCTGGTTACTATCGGTCTGTGCAACCCCTGCATTTGTACCTGCAGTTTTTTGCCTCCATTTCATTCCTGTATTGTGGGCCATTATTATTGGTATTTGTTGTCTATTAATAAAGTTTTTTGTAATTTTATAAATGATGTTGGCCATACTCCCATTTTTTGGTATATATTGTTAACTCTTTGGAGTATTTCATCCATTACTTATGGGCCATTGGGCCGGATTTGGGATGAAGCAATTTTGCTTCGGCATTATTATACCTATTGTGTTGTGTTTGTCTTAAATGAGGTTTACTGTAGATAAATGTAGAGTAATGCACCTAGGACGGAGTAATCCTATCGCTGCATATATACTGTATTATATGGGAGTATACTCAGGACTACAGAACAAGAGAAGGACTTGGGTATTCTGGTTACAAGTAGGCTGAGCAGCAGTACTCAGTGTCAAACAGCAGCTGCAAAAGCAAACAAGATTCTAGGATGTATAAAAATAGAGATAAAATCCCACCATCCCAATGTATTGTTAACCCTTTATAAACCACTGGAGAGGCCACATCTAGAATATGGGATACAGTTTTGGGCTCCACATTTTAAAAAGGATATTCAGAAGTTAGTCAGTTCAAAAGTGGGCGACTAGATTATTACAAGGGATGGAAGGCCTCTCATATGGGAGAGGTTGGAAAAGTTGGGCTTGTTTAGATTAGAAAGAAAACGCCTCAGATGGGATATCATTCACATGTATAGATATATACGGACGAAAAAATGCGATCATAATTCCAAGGAGAATTAACAACGGTGCAAAAATATATATTTTATTACAGTTGTCAGGATACAAGGTAAAAAGACGGGACAGGGGCAGATGCCAAACAATGCACAAGAAAATGAGGGGCAACAAAGTGGAATGGGGAGCTTTAAGTATAACAAAGTAATGTTAATACGTATATAGCAGGATTAATGAGATCAATGTGTCAATGCAAACAGGTATTTGTCAATGATAAAACACAATATGTCATGACATATCGTTGGGATTAACATTTATATGAATAGTCAGACATAGTGTAACACACAAAGAGTTTGCCTATAGTTAACCTGCATAAAATGACACATAAAGCTGCTCCCACAGGGTCCAATGTTGTATCATAGTGATATCAGCACAGAATGTAATGAGCAGAAAATTTACCTGCAATAGCCTGGTATAAGGACCACCACAGCGTGCCCTCCCCGACGCGCGTTTCGGCGATATGTGCCTTTTTCAAGGGGTGGGGGAAGTAGGAAAACAGGGGTATAAAAACGCTGCACGCTCCAATCGCATGGCTAGTTAGGATCATGTGCTCAGAAGAACCAATCATCATCAGCCCAATAGTGTAGCAGTGATTGGTCTTGGAGACAGCCAAAAAGTGAAACTAAGAATCCCATTTGCCATCTGCACCCGCCCGTACGATGACGCGCACGCCACCGTGGAAACCCAGGACGCACGGCCGCGTCGGCATCAAATGACTGGTGACGTCACGATCAGGTGGCTAATCACCATGCCAACGTAGATGCCGAGGGCGGCCGCACGTGACAGGAGCCACAGCGCATGCGCGTACAAACAGGCGGACGGGGCAAGTGAGGTAAACTATGGCACATAGATGGTATATGAATACAACCAAAGGTAGAATGATGCAAATGTCAGCCATCAATAATCAGCAATATCAATCACATGCAAATATGAAAATTATACATATATATGTATAGATATATGTGTGGTCAGTACAAAACACTGGCACATGACTTATTTCATCCAAAGACCAAACCGAGGACTAGGGGGCACTCATTACAGGTGGAAGAAAGGTGATTCCAGCAGCTAAACAGGAAAGGGTTCTTTACAGTTACAGCAGTCAAACTGTGGAATTCTGACCACAAGAGGTAGTAATGGCCGAAACTATAACATCTTTTAAATAAGGGCTGGACAATTTCCTTGATAAACATAACACTGCGGGTTATAGTTAAATTAGTGACAAAATGTACAATTGGTGGAGAAAATTGAACTCGATGGACCTAGGTCTTTTTTCAACCTACATCACTATGTAACTGTGTAACCCCTGAATGAAGCATTTCAATGCGAAACGCACGTCGGTTGTGATGGACTCCTGGACATCTAAATCTTATAAGGTTATGACTCTATAACAGTTTTATGAATGTGGCTTGATGTAGGTAAATTCATGTATATTTATTTAGGAATGTTTCCAATTTTGCTGTACTTACAGCTATTCATATTCCTAGTTGTATAATATGAGTGATATACTTTATCACTTTGCCAGACATCTCATTAATTTCCCTTCGGGTGCAAATAAACTAATTATTGAGTACTTTATGTATACAGCTTTGCCCATTGTGCCATGATTTGCTATTTTAATGAATATACTTTATGTAGAAACACATATTTGTGCTCTCTTTAATATACTGCCCTTGCACTAAAAAACTTTGTAGGTACCCCTTTCTTGCTGTTTTTTCTATTACATGATACATATGTATTTTACTTGTGTATACATTATGACTGGATTTTTCAACCAATTTGCCTCATCCGTGTTTCTTTTTTCTGTTTATATGTATGTTTGACATTTTATGACTTAGCTTTATGAATTTATAAATAAAAGCTATATATTTTAATATTTAATTTGGCCTGAGTATAAAGTATTCTCTCTTGGAGCTTAGTGGGGGGTGGCAATATCCATGGCCCCTTCCTAGGCTATTATTATCAGCCCACAGCTGTCTGCTTACCCATTGCTGGTTATTAAAAATTAGGGGATCACACATAATTTTTTGGTGGGTCCTCCTTGATAATAACCAGTAAAGGCTAAGTAGACAGCTGTGAGCTGATAGGGGAGCTCCATGCTTATTACCCCCTTCCCAGACTATAAACAACAGCCCTCAGCTTTCCCTCAGATAGTTAAAAAAAATAAGCGGGACCCTAGACATTTTTTTCTATTATTGTATTAATTATAAGCTAAATACATGTACAGTAAGCTACGTACGCACTGCACTGATTATAAATTTCAATGAAATCTATCTGTCATCTATCTATTTCTGTATACAAGATTGTTTTATTAGTTAGTGAACTAGCTGAAATTATATAAAGAATCACTATTTGTAAAAGATGATATTAAAAATACATTGAATGCGGAATGCATATGCATGTCATATGGATGATAGGTGAGGAAAACAACGCACACTCGCATAGCTAAACGAAAAAAATTGGTTTGGTACCGTGTTAGCCAGTAGAAAAAAAGAAATAGAGTGCTTCAGTGGGAGAAACAAAATAGGAATCTTGTGGGTGTGATACCTTTTAATGGCTAACAAAATATAGTGAATGATGTTACAAAGCTTTCGAGACTGCTTACATCTCTTCATCAGGCTGATATAACAAAATATTTGAAGAAACCCAATTATATACAGTGAAGAGCACAGGCATGGTGTGATACATAGACATTTAAATAAACAAACACTGAGCTTAAAGGGAATCTGTCACCCCATTTTGGCTATATCAGATAAAGATATGACTGAATAGTGCATCCCATAAGTAACCTATCGGTAGCTATCATATATCCTGACACCCCCGTTTCATTACCCACTTTTGGGCAAAGCACACTGCGCAGGCGCGAGGGGATTTTAAAACGTGCAATCGCGGGAACACTACGCCGTCTGTGCTGTGCAGACGGACCTACGCAAGAGAAGCCGAGGAGCGGGGGGGGGAGAAAAAAAACACCGGATTTGCATACTGAAATCCGAACTTTACAAAGGTATTTTGGCATGAAGACGGGGGTGTCAGGATATATGATAGATACCGATAGGTTACTTATGGGACGCACTATTCAGTCATATCTTTATCTGATATAGCCAAAATGGGGTGACAGATTCCCTTTAAAGAGAGAATCCTTAATTAGGTAAGATTAGATAAGTGGTGTGAAAGTTTTATGGACCCCATATGCATGTGAGATCAAAGGACTGGTGGTGCCTTCATTGTTTTTGGAGGAAATTGCTCAGATTTGGTAGTGGGCCATAAATCCTCCTGACAAATTGAGTCCTGTGTGAACAGAATCAAAGATGGTAATGAATTTATATTCCCAGACCCTGCAATGTTTTTGTGATTGGAAATTGCCTTTCAAAATTACAACTTTCATATTGTCTATGTTGTGTCCTGGACCACAGAAATGTTTGGCCACAGGTAAATGGGTTTTTTCATCTGTAATTGTATGACGATGAGACCTCATCCTTGCTCTCAGTCTCTGTCCTGTTTCTCCAACATAGAGGCCACCCACAGGACATATATTGCATAGAATTAAATACACCACATCGGAAGAGGAACATGTGAATGTCCCGGGGATCTTATCGTCCTGCTGTGTGGTGGGGATTTGGATCTTGTCGTTTGTCTCTATATGAATGCAAGTTTTGCATCTCCTCCCATTGCAAGGATATGCCCCTCTTGGTGAATCTGAGGGCATTGAACTTCGGATTATGATGTTTCTTAAATTAGGAGGTTGCCTGTAACACAGCAAGGGGGGTGTTATGATTTGGTAGCTGAGGAGTGCAGGTAAAAAAGGCAATACACCAGAGCAGTTGGAATCTATGAGATTGCAGTACCCTGACTAACCACCACAACTAGAGGCAGCCGTGGAGCGTTCCTACGTTGGTCCTAGACGCCTCGTCACAGCCTGAGAAACTAACTATACCTAAAGATAGAAAGAGGAAAGCTAACTGCCCCGGAGCAGATCCCCAAAGAACATAGAAAGCCCCCAAACATGTAATGGCGGTTAGACAAGAAGAAATACTGACACAGACAGAAAATAGTATGAGCAAACGTTGGGGCCCAAACTATCTAAATAGAAAAGGATAGGAAGGGCACTTACTGCAATCCCAAAAAACCCTGAAAAGCACCAACTCTACTAATTTCAAAAACACCTGAGATCACACGACCTCTACCACCTAAATTAGTTCTCTGGTGTAACAAAATCAAAACAGCAGCCACTGAAAAAACTGGAAAAAGCAAATGTACAAAACATCAGTGGCTGAACTAAACTGAGAGGGCAAAAGCACCCGGAGGGGACCCTGAAGGCCCCCACAGAAGTGCAGGACAAAATGCAAAAATCAAGCACAAAAACAAAAAGAAGAAAATGTCTTATCTGTTAGCAGGAGATGCAGACACGACACAGCAGGCTACAAAGGAAACAGGAATCAAGGATTGAGACCAGAACAATTGATCACCGGCAACCCTGATGGGAAGGCGACTCCCTTAAATAAGACCAGTCAGTAACACCTGATTCCCAATCCTCACAATCTTCACTGGACAGTCCAGTACCGCTTGTAACCACCAGAGGGAGCCTCTGCTCAGAACTCATTTCAAGTCCATTCACAACAGTACCCCCCCTTGAGGAGGGGTCACCGAACCCTCACTTGAGCAACCAGGTCGGTCAGGATGAGTTCTATGATACGCACGGATGAGTCTCCTAGCATGGATGTCCGAAGCAAACACCCAAGAATTGTCTTCCTGACCATAACCTCTCCACTTAACCAAATACTGGAGTTTCCGTCTAGAAAAATGAGAATTCAATATTTTCTCAACCACAAACTCCATATTGCCCTCAACCAGAACAGGGTCAGGAGGCAAAGCAGTAGGAACCACTGGCTCAACAAACCTCTTCAACAAGGACTTGTGGAACACGTTATGGATCTTAAATGTCCCTGGAAGAAGCAAACGAAAGGAAACAGGATTAAGAATCTCCATGATCTTATAAGGTCCAATGAACCTAGGCTTAAATTTAGGAGATGCCACTCTCATAGGAATATTTTTTGAGGACAACCAGACCAAGTCCCCCACTTTAAACCGAGGACCATCAGTCCTATGCCGGTTAGCAAACCGCTGGGCCTTCTCCTGAGAGAGGGACAACCTCTCCACTACCTGGTCCCAAATCTGCTGCATACGCTCAACAACAGAGTCAACACCTGGACAGACAGAAGCCTCCGTCTGTCCTGAAGAAAATCGAGGGTGAAACCCAGAATTACAGAAAAATGGAGACATCAAAGTGGCAGAGCTAGCCCTATTATTAAGAGCAAACTCAGCCAAAGGCAAAAAAGAGACCCAGTCATCCTGATCATCAGACACAAAGCATCTTAGATAAGTCTCCAATGTCTGGTTTGTTCTCTCAGTTTGACCATTGGTCTGGGAATGAAACGCCGAGGAGAAAGACAACTGAACACCAAGCTTAGAACAAAAGGTCCTCCAAAATCTGGAAACAAACTGGACTCCTCTGTCAGACACAATGTTCTCAGGAATGCCGTGTAAACGAACCACGTGCTGAAAGAACAAAGGCACCAATTCGGAGGAGGAAGCATGGGCGTACCCAGGATCAAAACTAGGGGGGGGCAAGCCATGGTCTTCAGGTTGTAAAATTTTAGAACGAAAAATGTGAATAAAACAAAACGAAAACAAATGACCGCCATACACAAAATAATTCCTTATACCAAGACCAATAATATCACATACAAGGAGAAATACCACCATGATCAATTATATTATATAAACAATTCATTGATTTTAGGCTTACCTTTGCAGTCTTCTCTTCTGTTCAGCAGGGGACTTCAAGCTCATGCGTGTTTATCACACACTGACACTGAGCCATTCACACTGCCCTTTCTAAACACAGCAATTGGATTGATCTTTATGGGAAAAAAAATGAATATTAGATAGATAGATAAATAGATAGATAGATCGAAATCCAGACAAATTGGAGGCAGCACATAGTTTGTAGTGGAAAAAAAAGCTATTTAATAAGGTCAAAAGGCGACATTTCGGTCCAAACAACAGGAACCTTTCTCAAGCCTTGAGAAAGGTTCCTGTTGTTTGGACCAAAACGTCGCCTTTTGGCCTTATTAAATAGCTTTTTTTTCACTACAGACGGTGTGCTGCCTTCAATTTGTCTGGATTTCTATAATTGATGTTTGGTATTTGCCTGGGGGGGCTCTGCACCCGGACTCTTTCTTTGTGCTGCTCTAATTTTCTTCTTTTTAGATAGAATAGATAGATAGATAGATAGATAGATTTAAGCATGGAATGCAAGCAGATTCCACCCTGAAATATGCCCCATCATTGTCCCCTTCTTGTAGTAATGTTGCGACCACGCACCACAATTGTGGATACCAGGGCTATGGGGTACTCGGAGCCGAGCCCATGGAAATCTATGGGAGTTGTCACTGGTAGCGGTGGCTCGGTCCGTGGCCCTGGCGGTCGTGCTATGGGGGAATATTTACAGGGGATTATTAGGATAGTTCGTGACGCCACCTGTGGTTTCTGGTAATTTGTACCAGCGCTGCTGTAAGGGTCTTCACAGGGGATGTTATGGGGCAGCTTGATAGTAAGTCTCCCACAGGTGAGACGTGTCCCTGGAAGTCTATGGTGGTGATGATGCAGGGGTAGTAAGAATTCAGTCACACACAAGGTAGTTCCTTTTCATACCTTTTACTGATGATGGTTCAAGCAGATCCCGGGGAGCTGGTCGGGGTGGAGAGTGCACATTCCGGTAACAGCTGAGCAGGTTAGAGGCCTCCTTAACTTCCAATGTGTAGGTGAGTCCAACTTGCCTGAAGCGAAGTTAACTCTGAAACTCCAGCTTTCTCTATAGCCGTACTGCCCGGCCAACGTTGTGGTGGAGCCTTCTAAGTGATGAAACTAAGTCCTTACTTTTGTCGTGCACTTGACTCAAAGTCCCTGTTCCACCTGACTCCGGTTACGTATTGACACTGAGGGCTGCTCTCTGGACCTGTAGTCCAGATGCCTCCGGCAATCTTGTTACTAAGCTTGAAGCTGTAGCAATGCCTCGGACTCCGGTGTCCGGCAATTTAGTGCAGGCAATCCAATACCTAAAGCACTTCTCTATCTTCTCCACTGCCCTTCGCCCTGCTCTCGCTCTTAGCACAAGCAATTGTAACTTCGATGGTAATGTCAGCTTTCTTCTAGAGCTCGCCGAGCAGCTCTCAGTATCCTCCTCCCTCCAGCTTCTGTTGAGGTACTGATTAAGGGTAGCTCTGACTAGGCTAGGATGATCCACTTCACCCGTACTAGCCTCCACTTGCTTGTCAGGTGAGCTACGTTAGCTCTGCGAGGATTCAGTCCTCCCTTCTCTCTCTCTCCAAGTCCAGACTCCACTGGACTGAACTGCACTGTCCGAAGACAGGAAACTGACTGAACTACACTGTCCTGAGACAGGAAGCTTGACTGAGCTCTGCTACGTGTCACCACCTCCTATACCCCTGATGGGTGTGTCTAGAAGTGTGAGTGAAGTGCATATCAAGCTTTGCTGTTACCTTCCTGTGCACTCTCCTGGACTTTATGTGTGCCTGTATAGCTGGGCTACACAGTAATATGCCCAATCATTGTCTCCTTTTTGTAGTAATATGCCCCATCATTGTCTCCTTCTTGTAGTTATATGCCCCATCATTGTCTCCTTCTTTTAATAATGTGCCCCAGACCAGCACCTGTATATACATCAGCCCCAGCCCAGTCCCTGTATATACATCACTACCAGGTCAGCCCCTGTATATACATCACTACCAGGCCAGCCCCTGTATATACATCACCACCAGGCCAGTCTCTGTATACGTCACTAGCCCCAGCCCAGGACGGTAGGACGGTCGGACCTGTATATACATCACCAGCCCAGCACCTGTATATACATCAGCCCCAGCACCTGTATATACATCACCACCAGGCCAGCCCCTGTATACGTCACCGACACCAGCCCAGGACCTGTATATACATCAGCCCCAGCCCAGCCCCTGTATACGTCACCAGGCCCAGACCAGGACGGTCGGACCTGTATATACATCACCGGCCCAGCACCTGTATATACATCACCACCAGGCCAGCCACTGTATATACATCAGTCCCAGCCCAGCCCCTGTATACGTCACCAGGCCCAGCCCAGCCCCTGTATATACATCAGCCCTAGCCCAGCCCCTGTATACGTCACCAGACCCAGCCCAGCCACTGTATATACATCAGCCCCAGCCTGCACCTGTATGTCAGATATATATTACTGAAGATATAGAATGTACGGGCTCCTGTCAGGTATATATTACTGTAGATATAGACTGTACGGGCTCCTGTCAGGTATATATTATTGTAGATATAGACTGTATGGGCTCCTGTCAGGTATACATTACTGTAGATATAGACTGTACGGGCTCCTGTCAGGTATATATTATAGATTGCTGAGGTGTCAGTATATATATTGTAGTATAGATGTAGGCTCCTGTCAGGTATATATTATGTAGATATAGACTGTATGGGCTCCTGTCAGGTATATATTATTGTAGATATAGACTGTATGGGCTCCTGTCAGGTATATATTATTGTAGATATAGACTGTACGGGCTCCTGTCAGGTATATATAATATTGTTGGGATATAGGGACTGTATGGGCTCCTGTCAGGTATATATTGCTGTAGATATAGACTGTACGGGCTCCTGTCAGGTATATATTACTGTAGATATAGACTGTACGGGCTCCTGTCAGGTATATATTACTGTAGATATAGACTGTATGGGCTCCTGTCAGGTATATATTACTGTAGATATAGACTGTACGGGCTCCTGTCAGGTATATATTATTGTAGATATAGACTGTATGGGCTCCTGTCAGGTATATATTACTGTAGATATAAACTGTATGGGCTCCTGTCAGGTATATATTATTGTAGATATAGACTGTATGGGCTCCTGTCAGGTATATATTACTGTAGATATAGACTGTACGGGCTCCTGTCAGGTATATATTACTGTAGATATAGACTGTACGGGCTCCTGTCAGGTATATATTACTGTAGATATAGACTGTACGGATCCTGTCAGGTATATATTACTGTAGATATAGACTGTACGGGCTCCTGTCAGGTATATATTATTGTAGATATAGACTGTACGGGCTCCTGTCAGGTATATATTATTGTATATATAGACTGTACGGGCTCCTGTCAGGTATACATTACTGTAGGTATAGACTGTACGGGCTCCTGTCAGGTATATATTATTGTATATATAGACTGTACGGGCTCCTGTCAGGTATACATTACTGAAGGTATAGACTGTATGGGCCGCTGTCAGGTATATATACTGTATGGGCTCCATGCATAACCCCCTAGGAGCACACACAGACCCACAGCTGTGCATTAACCCTCTAGGAGCACACCCAAACCCCACAAGCGTGCATTAAACCCCATAGGAGCACACACAGACCCCACAAGTGTGCATTAACCCTCGGGGCACAATCAGACCGCACAGGCGTGCATTCACCCCCTCAAACCCCACTACACAGCCCCAAGTATTAGACCCAGTCAACCAAAAATCTAAGGAGACATTAACCCATTAATTTATAAATCCTCTATGTGTCACTGAGGACTCTGACCTCAGATTTCCCTCCTGCAGCAAACAGACGCCGGCATCAGACTGCAGAGACCAATGTATAATGTCTGCTTCTCTTCCTGGCTTTGCAGAACACGCCCCCTATTGGTATGACACGCCCCCGGGAACGATGTCACACCTTGAAAGAGCCCATACAGTCTAGTATGTGCGTCGCAGCCAGTCCAGAAGCACCTTTTAAAGGGGCGGCTGATGCTGATGCCCTCATCTTGGCACGGCGCGCCCCTGCTCCTAGGGGGGGGCAACAGCCCCTCCCTGCCCCACGGTGGGTACGCCCATGGGAGGAAGGCAACTTAGGTAATGGCACAAGATGTATCATCTTGGAAAACCTATCACAAATCACCCAGATGACGGTCATTCTCTGAGAAACAGGGAGGTCGGAAATGAAATCCATAGAGATATGGGTCCATGGTCTCTTGGGCACAGGCAATGGCATCAACAAACCACTAGAGCGAGAGCAAGGCTTGGAGCGAGAGCAAGTCCCGCAGGACTGCACAAATTCCCTGACATCACGAGACAAGGTAGGCCACCAAAAGGACCGACTAACCAAGTCTCTGGTACCAAAAATTCCGGGATGACCGCCAACGCGGAACAATGAATCTCAGACATCACACTCTTTTTCCACTGGTCCGGGACAAACAATTTCCCAACAGGGCAGCGCTCAGGCCTATCCTCCTGACACCCCTCCAGAGCCAGTCTCAAATTGGGCGAGATGGCGGAAAGAACTACACCTTCTTTCAAAATAACAGAAGGATCAGATACCTCAGGAGAGTCCGCAAGGAAACTCCTCGAGAGGGCATCCGCCTTAACATTCTTAGTGCCAGGAAGAAAGGAAACCACAAAATTAAAACGTGTGAAAAACAAGGCCCACCTGGCCTGTCTAGGATTAAGTCGCTTGGCAGATTCCAGATAAACCAGATTCTTATGGTCCGTAAGGACCACCACCTGATGTTTGGCTCACTCCAGCCAATGTCTCCACTCTTCAAAAGCCCACTTCATGGCCAATAACTCCCGATTACCCACGTCATAATTACGTTCAGTAGGAGAAAATTTTCGAGAGAAAAATGCACAAGGGTTACTTTTAGAGGTCTCTGGATCTCTTTGGGACAAAACGGCACCTGCCCCAATTTCAGAGGCATCAACCTCCACCTGAAATGGCAGAGAAACATCAGGCTGCCGTAGAACAGGAGCAGAAGTGAATCTCTGCTTAAGTTCCTGAAATGCAGAAACTGCCTCAGGAGGCCAATTCACCACATCAGAACCCTTTTTGGTCAAATCAGTTAATGGTTTAACAATAACCGAGAAATTACCAATAAATTTACGATAAAAATTGGCAAAACCCAAAAATCTTTGAAGAGCCTTTAATGAAGTAGGTTGGACCCTATCACAGATGGCCTGAACCTTGACCGGGTCCATTTCAATAACAGATGGGGACAAAATGAATCCCAAAAATGAGATCCTCTGTACGCCAAAAAGACACTTTGATCCCTTCACATACAGAGCATTCTCTCTCAAAATCTGGAATACAGTTAGAACATGTTTCACATGAGAGTCCCAGTCATTAGAAAAAATCAAGATATCATCCAAATAAACAATCAGAAATTTATCCACAAAATCCCTGAAAATGTCATTCATGAAGGACTGGAAGACAGAAGGAGCATTAGTGAGCCCGAAGGGCATCACAAGGTACTCAAAATGCCCTTCAGGGGTGTTAAATGCCGTCTTCCATTCATCCCCGTGCTTAATGCGAATAAGGTTATATGCCCCCCTGAGGTCAAGCTTGGTAAACCAAGTAGCGTTTTTCACCCTGGAAAACAGGTCAGAAATCAAGGGTAACGGATATTGATATTTCACAGTAATATTGTTCAAAAGACGATAATCAATACACGGCCTTAATGAACCATCCTTTTTGGCCACAAAGAAAAAACCGGCACCTAAGGTGAAGAGGATGGTCTGATATGACCCTTCTCCAATGACTCCTTGATATAAGACCGCATAGCGTCATGTTCAGGTACAGACAAGTTAAAAAGGCGACCTTTAGGGAATTTACTACCAGGCACTAATTCAATAGCGCAGTCATAGCTCCTATGGGGAGGCAAGGATGCAGATTTACTTTCGCTAAACACATCAGAAAAATCAATCAAAAAGTCAGGAACATCCTGAGCCTGGGGGGAGGCAGAAAAAACAGGAGTGTTGGTATTAACACATTGGCAGCCCCAACTGGTTACAGACACAGATTTCCAATCCAAAACAGGATTATGAGACTGTAACCAAGGGAAACCCAGCACGATAATGTCATGCAGATTATACAGAACCAAAAATTTGCAGCTCTCCTGATGATCAGGTTCAACCCTCATTATCACCTGAGTAGAGAACTGAGGTTTATTCTCAGCCAAAGGGGTAGAATCAATCCCCAGTAGGGGAATAGACTTCTGTAGGGGTATCAAGGGAAACCCGCAATGTTTAGCAAAATCAAAATCCATCAGGTTAATAGCTGCTCCCGAATCAATGAAAGCCTGAGCAGAAAATGAGGACAGAGAGCATATCAGAGTAACAGTTAATAAAAACTTAGTCTGAACACTACCCAAGACAACTGAGCGTGCAAAACGTCTTCCCCGCTTAGGGCAGACTGAAATAGCATGAGAGGCATCACCACAGTAGAAACATAACCCATTGCGCATTCGAAACTCATGACGCTGTGCCCCAGAAACCACTCTATCACACTGCATGGGTTCAGAAGCAGGTTCACAAGGCAACACTATTCCACGCATACTTCTCCGCTCACGCAAACGTCTGTCAATTTGAATCGCTAATGACATAGAATCATTGAGACCAGAGGGGACAGGGATTCCCACCATAACATTCTTTACATTATCTGACAGACCCTTCCGAAAAAGGGCTGCCAAAGCGTCGTCATTCCATTTGGTCAGGACTGCCCACCTACGGAATCTCTGACAGTATAACTCAGCGTCATCAAGCCCCTGATTTAATGCCAACAAGGCTTTTTCAGCTTGATCAGTGACATTAGGCTCATCGTACAATAACCCCAAGGCCTGAAAAAATGCATCAACATCACTCAAAACAGGATCCCCAGGTGTCAGGGAAAAAGCCCAATCCTGAGGATCGCCACGCAGGAGAGAGATGACAATTTGAACCTGCTGCGCTGCGTTCCCTGAGGACTTAGATTTTAAGGCAAAAAACAATTTACAATTATTTTTGAAATTCAGAAACTTGGCTCGATCCCCCAAAAACAAATCTGGCATGGGAATCCTAGGTTCCACAACAGGCAACCTAGCAAGATAGGTAGCAATACTCCGAACCTCAGTGGCAAGCTGATCCACACGGCCAGACAACTGTGCAAACTCCATTGAGAGAAAAAATCCTTCCCAGCACCCAGAGATACAGAGGGAAAAAAAAAATGCAACAAACAGAAAAATATCTCTGTTTTTCTCTGACAACCTTTTTTTTCTTTCACAATATTTTTCCCTTCTGTGAGTACCATATATTTTTCAGTATTGGCCGGTGATACTGTTATGATTTGGTAGCTGAGGAGTGCAGGTAAAAAAGGCAATACACCAGAGCAGTTGGAATCTATGAGATTGCAGTACCCTGACTAACCACCACAACTAGAGGCAGCCGTGGAGCGTTCCTACGTTGGTCCTAGACGCCTCGTCACAGCCTGAGAAACTAACTATACCTAAAGATAGAAAGAGGAAAGCTATCTGCCCCGGAGCAGATCCCCAAAGAACATAGAAAGCCCCCAAACATGTAATGGCGGTTAGACAAGAAGAAATACTGACACAGACAGAAAATAGTATGAGCAAACGTTGGGGCCCAAACTATCTAAATAGAAAAGGATAGGAAGGGCACTTACTGCAATCCCAAAAAACCCTGAAAAGCACCAACTCTACTAATTTCAAAAACACCTGAGATCACACGACCTCTACCACCTAAATTAGTTCTCTGGTGTAACAAAATCAAAACAGCAGCCACTGAAAAAACTGGAAAAAGCAAATGTACAAAACATCAGTGGCTGAACTAAACTGAGAGGGCAAAAGCCCCCGGAGGGGACCCTGAAGGCCCCCACAGAAGTGCAGGACAAAATGCAAAAATCAAGCACAAAAACAAAAAGAAGAAAATGTCTTATCTGTTAGCAGGAGATGCAGACACGACACAGCAGGCTACAAAGGAAACAGGAATCAAGGATTGAGACCAGAACAATTGATCACCGGCAACCCTGATGGGAAGGCGACTCCCTTAAATAAGACCAGTCAGTAACACCTGATTCCCAATCCTCACAATCTTCACTGGACAGTCCAGTACCGCTTGTAACCACCAGAGGGAGCCTCTGCTCAGAACTAATTTCAAGTCCATTCACAACAGGGGGGGGTCTTTGAATAATATTTTTAACCGATCATCCTTGTGTAAGATATGGTGAAGTTTCTTAGCTGTTTTTCTCAGTAGTTCAAGATGTGGGTTGTAGGTCACTACCAGAGGTACACGATGATTTTCCTCTTTTTTCCTGTATTGAAGTAATTGACTTCTAGGGATCCTTGTGGCCCTAATAATCTGATCATCAATGGAGGTGAGATGGTAACCTTGAATTAAAAATGACATTTTAAGCTGAGTTAGGTGTTCATCCCTGCCCTTAGGACTGGAACAGATACGGTTGTATCTGAGGGCCTGGCTGTAGACAATGGACTTTTTAATGAGTTTAGGATGGAAGCTGTCCCATCTGAGGTACTGTATGTGGGACGGTCAATTGGTTTCCGATACACCGATGTTTGGAACAAACCATTTTGGACTTTTATGGTGGTGTCTAGAAAATTGATTTTTGTTTTTGAGTGGTCCAATGTCAAGTTTATAGTAGGATGAAATTTGTTGAATTTGTCATGGAAATTTAGAAGTTCTTGTTCAGACTCAGTCCAGATTATTAAGATGTCATCCATGTAACGAAAATAGGCAAAGGGTTTGATGGAGCACTCGCATAGCACTTGCATGGCATACGGATGCTAGGTGAGAAAAAAAACACATGACACTCTCCAACTTTTCTGGCTGAGAATCTAAGCTACTTTATAAACACAGATGTGAGAGTGACTCACTGTTTGCAGACTTGACTTTACTCCACATTTATTAATGTACTCATAATGAAATACTGAAGCTGCTACTGGAAGAAAGATGTCTAAGCAGCCGCAGCTTCCCCAGAGTTTTTAGAAATGTTCTTTTTCTTTCAGTATCAGTTTTAAGCAGCTCTCTGTCTATCACAAGATCAATTCCTTTATATTTCCAAAGCTTTCTATGAAATTTACATTATTGAAAAAAGTCTGTAACTTCTCCAGTAGCTGAGAGTGGTGTTTTTTTCATGAATTGTTCATCAGCCAAAGTGTGAAGCTGCCTTTATTGTACTTCTGTCTGGCTATTTGGGATCTCATCTCCTGTCTGGTCATATAAATAATTTAGCAAAATCTCTCTTAATGTATCCATCCATTGTTATCTTTCTCTAACAAGTGCTGATTCTTAAGCAGGGCGTCCCTTAAAATGTTTATACATAGAAACATAATCTATTATGGTACGGTGCCATAAAAGAAAAAAAGTGAAGGAAAGTTATAATTTAAAAAAATACATTTTATTGATAAATAATTTAAAAATAATTTAATGATGATAAAAAAGACAAGGCAAAAGGGACCTCCAATCAAAGGGGGAGGTTAACCAGCATTAATGAATACATACATAGTGAACACCACCTTTGTCAACGCCCCCGGAAGAAGCAAACTGCGAAACGGCGCTTTCCGGGCGTGGGGGAGCTTCACCAGCACTCCACATACGGTGCACAGACCCGTTGTACATGCCTTCATTTCAGTCTTACAACAGGTAACACATATCAATAATTTTCTTATTTACTCTTTTGGACTGTGTCTTTTCCATCCCTTTCTTTCCAAAGGCGGTGTTCAATAGTGTTCTGATCACTTCTCAGCATAAAAAGCAATATATTTGCATTGCTGCATACACACCCATGGCCGTATTTGCCAATAGGCACTCGAGGGACTCTGCAGGGGGGCGGCACCTGAGCATGATTTTTTTTTTTAAAGTCCGGGGGTTCAGCCCTCCCCTTGCTTCCCTACCCCCCGCGTCATCATACTCACCTCCTCCTGCTGCAGCTCCAATGGTCCAGCGTCGACATCTTCTTCCTGTATGAGCGCGCGGTCACTCGTGGTACCGCTCATTAAGCTCATGAATATGGACGCCACGCCACTCTCAGGGGCGTGGCATCCATATTCATGAGCTTAATGAGCGGTACCACGTGACGTGTGACAGCGCGCTCATACAGGAAGAAGATGTCGGCGCTGGACCATCGGAGCTGCAGCAGCCGGAGGAGGTGAGTATGATGACGGAGGGAGGAATGAGCTGGGGGCAGTGTGCGCTGGGGGGAGTGAGCGCTGGGGGTGCAGAGAGCGCTGGGGGGAGTGAACGCCTGGGGGGCAGAGAGTGCCTGGGGGAGTGAGCGCTGGGGGCAGTGAGCACTGGGGGAGTGAGCGCCTGTGGGCAGTGAGCGCCTGGGGGGCAGTGAGCGCTGGGAGGAATGAGCGCCTGGGGGCAGTGAGCGCCTGGGGGCAGTGAGCGCTGGGGGAGTGAGCGCCTGGGGGACAGTGAGCGCTTGGGGTGAGTGAGCGCCTGGGGGGCAGTGAGTGCTGGGGGGGAGTGAGCGACTGGGGGGCAGTGAGCGCCTGGGGGCAGTGAGTGCCGGGGGGCAGTGAGCGCCTGGGGGGCAGTGAGCGCTGGGGGGAGTGAGCACTGGGGGGCAGTGAGCGCTGGGGGCAGTGAGAGCTGGGAGGCAGTGAGCGCTGGGGCATTGAGCGCTGGGGGGAATGAGCGCTGGGGAGTAATGAGCACTGGGGAGTAATGAGCGCTGGGCGAGGAATGAGCACTGGGGGAGGAATGAGCACTGGGGGAGGAATGAGCGCTGAGGTGGGGAATGAGCGCTGAGGTGGGGAATGAGCGCTGGGGAGAATGAGCACTGGACTAATGTAAAGAGGAGGTTGGACAGAAATGACATCAAAAATCTTTTTTTTTGTTAAATAACATCTTTATTTAGCTTACAAAAAGGCATACAAATCCGCATGTAAAAAACGCATCAAGTATGCACCTGCGTTTTCTGCCAAGAGATGCGGATTATGTACGGAAACTTCTGCAGACAAATCTGCAACATGTGCACATACCCTAAGGCTATGTTTCCACGTTCAGGAAATGCTGCAGAGAGGACACAGCTCCGTCCAAAGCTTTGCCGGCTTTTGTACGTGCGGTGATTCCACATGTGTTCCTTGAACCGTGTGGAATCACTGCATCCTATTCATAGAACTGTGTTATTCATCTTGCGTAGACTGAGCGTCTCCGCAAGATAAATAGACATGCTGCAGTCTAGAAAGACGCACCACATGTGCATATACGCAGGTCTGCCGCCTGCATCTTTGTACGCATAGTGGATATGGGATTTCATAAAATCCCCTTCACTGTGCTGTAACATTTGGACACTGCGGATTGGACTCTGCAGCTGTTCTCAGCATCCAACCCGCAGCGTTTCCTGAACGTGGAAACGTACCCTAAATATGTCTCTGCCTCTGGACATTATATAGTATAAACTTGCCTGGACTATACATTATTATAAATCTACTACCTGAGCATTATATATTATAGATCACCCTGGACATTATATATAATAGATTACATATATTACAGATAATTCTGGACATTTTATACTATCGGTCTCCTTGTACATTATATATTATAGATCTATAATAAATAATATACCGGGAGATCTGTAAGATAAATTGTCCAGATTTATATGTAAGTATCTGTTTACACCCAGACATATGAATAAGGCGTTAGTCAGAGACTGGGCAGTAATAGAATAATAAAATCCATCTAGTAATCCTCCAGTGTCTGCTGGACATGGTGTGGGGAGAGTTTCTAGTTCAGTTAGTACACAGACACCAGACTTCTTGCTGTTAACCAGTTAATGTTTTCTTGTCCACCACACTGCAGTGTCAAAAGAGGAAGACAGCGAGACAGGCAGCAACATCACGTCAGAGAGCGCTTGACCTCGAAACAGAAAATCCTCAGATCCTGGTATTGTAACCTAATATTAAGAATAATATTTATTCATTGATATTGCGCTATTAACTCCACAGCACTTTACAGACATCATCAACACTGTCCCCATTGGGGCTCACAATCTAAACATCCTATTTGTATGTCTTTTGAGTGTGTTAGGAAACCACTGTCTTTGCAAGAGCTACATGGGCACACACATAGATTCGGCCTCATTCATTCCCTATGGGACTTACAAACACATGCGGCACTTGCGGTGAGACAAAAAAAACACTGCTAGTAGCGTTTTTTTTTTCCATTGCTGAAAGTATCGGAGTTGCGGGATTGCGTCAAAACCGCAAGTGTCGCACATGTCTGCAAGTCGCATAGGGAATGAATGAGGCCGAATGCAGTGTTGCCATAAGTGATCTGTTACGTGGCAGATGCGGAAAAACTGCCGGATCTGCAGCGAATGGCAAAAATCGCTGATGTGCAAGTAGCCTAAGTCACTGACGACAGTGTCTGCATTAGTCATACTCACCAATAGGGGAGGCAGAATGAAAAGTGCCTAGGGCAGCATAAACTCTAAATACGGCCCTGTACACACCTACTGGCCTTTCTCTTAGGGATTTTAGGAAATTGTGACATTTTGATCCAACCCCCTCTTTGAAGCGTATTTTCACTGTGCACTTTATTTATCTGTTTACAGTTACATCGCTGTCTACCTGTTACTATATATGTATTCATTAATGCTGGTTAACCTCCCCCTTTGATTGAAGGTCCCTTTTGCCCTGTCTTTTTATCATTATTAAATTATTTTTAAATTATTTATCAATAAAATATATATTTTTAATTATACCTTTCCTTCACTTTCTTTCTTTTATGGCACCGTACCATAATAGATTATGTTTCTAATATATCACTGAAGTGACTTTAGCCATCGCTAAATAGGACTATGGGAATAAATGGTTATACATAGATACCTTTATTCTGTCATCTGGTGAAATTCATCATATTTATATACTGTATTGATAATGGGTGGTGTATTAAAGTGTATCTGTCACAAGGTGTCAGAATACAGTTGGCATATGTTATTAAAGAAGAACTCCTCCCATCAATTTTTTATCCTCTTAACCCCTTCATGACCCAGCCTATTTTGACCTTAAAGACCTTGCCATTTTTTGCAATTCTGACCAGTGTCTGTTGTGAATGGGTTTGAGATGAGTTCTGAGCAGAGGCCCCCTCTGGTGGTTACAAGCGGTACTAGTGAGGATTGTGAGGACTGGAATCAGGTGTTACTGATTGGTCTTATATAATATGCAAATTGCCTCTTCAAACAAAGAGGACTTGTACTCTATAGCGCCACCTATTGGAAGTAGCGATCCTACAAGTCACAATCAACCCTTTAACGAGTCTTGTAATATGACTTAGGATAAAAGCCAAATCAGAATCTCCATTTGCAGACACGGTGTTTCGGACTGTTGGTCCTCGTCAGTGCAAAGTAGGAGAGATCTGATTTGGCTAGATGAGAGGCTCTGGACTGGGGTCTGGGGGTAAGGTTACTCCTTGTGGAGAGTGACATACCAGCTCTGGCGTGTCAAGGTAAGGAGGCTTATTCGCCGTGCAATGCTCCTCTGGGAAATTTAATATGCAAATTGCCTCTTCAAACAAAGAGGACTTGTACTCTATAGCGCCACCTATTGGAAGTAGCGATCCTACAAGTCACAATCAACCCTTTAACGAGTCTTGTAATATGACTTAGGATAAAAGCCAAATCAGAATCTCCATTTGCAGACACGGTGTTTCGGACTGTTGGTCCTCGTCAGTGCAAAGTAGGAGAGATCTGATTTGGCTAGATGAGAGGCTCTGGACTGGGGTCTGGGGGGTAAGGTTACTCCTTGTGGAGAGTGACATACCAGCTCTGGCGTGTCAAGGTAAGGAGGCTTATTCGCCGTGCAATGCTCCTCTGGGAAATTTAATATGCAAATTGCCTCTTCAAACAAAGAGGACTTGTACTCTATAGCGCCACCTATTGGAAGTAGCGATCCTACAAGTCACAATCAACCCTTTAACGAGTCTTGTAATATGACTTAGGATAAAAGCCAAATCAGAATCTCCATTTGCAGACACGGTGTTTCGGACTGTTGGTCCTCGTCAGTGCAAAGTAGGAGAGATCTGATTTGGCTAGATGAGAGGCTCTGGACTGGGGTCTGGGGGTAAGGTTACTCCTTGTGGAGAGTGACATACCAGCTCTGGCGTGTCAAGGTAAGGAGGCTTATTCGCCGTGCAATGCTCCTCTGGGAAATTTAATATGCAAATTGCCTCTTCAAACAAAGAGGACTTGTACTCTATAGCGCCACCTATTGGAAGTAGCGATCCTACAAGTCACAATCAACCCTTTAACGAGTCTTGTAATATGACTTAGGATAAAAGCCAAATCAGAATCTCCATTTGCAGACACGGTGTTTCGGACTGTTGGTCCTCGTCAGTGCAAAGTAGGAGAGATCTGATTTGGCTAGATGAGAGGCTCTGGACTGGGGTCTGGGGGGTAAGGTTACTCCTTGTGGAGAGTGACATACCAGCTCTGGCGTGTCAAGGTAAGGAGGCTTATTCGCCGTGCAATGCTCCTCTGGGAAATTTAATATGCAAATTGCCTCTTCAAACAAAGAGGACTTGTACTCTATAGCGCCACCTATTGGAAGTAGCGATCCTACAAGTCACAATCAACCCTTTAACGAGTCTTGTAATATGACTTATGCAAAAATATAGCAAAAACACAAAATAAGAAATTGTCTTATCTGATAGCAGGAGATGCAGACACGACACAGCAGGCTACAAGGGAAACTGGAAAGAAGGATTCAGACCAGAACAATTGATCACCGGCAACCCTGATGGGAAAATGACTCCCTTATATAAGACCAGACGCTTTGGCGGCCCTTTTCCGGAAGGGTCTGTCGGATAATGTAAAGGATGTTATGGTGGGATTCCCTGTCCCCTCTGGTCTCAATGATTCTATGTCATTAGCGATTCAAATTGACAGACGTTTGCGTGAGCGGAGAAGTATGCGTGGAGTGGTGTTGCCTTGTGAGCAGCTGCTGAGCCCATGCAGTGTGATGGAGTGGTGTCTAGGGCACAGCGTCATGATTTTCGAAAGCGCAATGGGTTATGTTTCTACTGTGGTGATGCCTCTCATGCTATTTCAGTCTGCCCTAAGCGGGGAAGACGTTTTGCACGCTCAGTTGTCTTGGGTAGTGTTCAGACTAAGTTTTTATTAACTGTCACTCTGATATGCTCTCTGTCCTCATTTTCTGCTCAGGCTTTCGTTGATTCTGGAGCAGCTATTAACCTGATGGATTATGATTTTGCTAAACGTTGTGGGTTTTCCTTGATACCCCTACAGAAGTCTATTCCTTTACTGGGGATCGATTCGACCCCTTTGGCTGAGAATAAACCTCAGTTTTCTACTCAGGTGATAATGAGGGTTGAACCTGATCACCAGGAGTGCTGCAAATTTTTGGTTCTATATAATCTGCATGACATTATAGTGCTGGGTTTCCCTTGGTTACAGTCTCATAATCCTGTTTTGGATTGGAAATCTGTGTCTGTAACCAGTTGGGGCTGCCAATGTGTTAATACCAACACTCCTGTTTTTTCTGCCTCCCCCCAGGCTGAGGATGTTCCTGACTTTTTGTTTGATTTTTCTGATGTGTTTAGCGAAAGTAAATCTGCATCCTTACCTCCCCATAGGAGCTATGACTGCGCTATTGAATTAGTGCCAGGTAGTAAATTCCCTAAAGGTCGCCTTTTTAACTTGTCTGTACCTGAACATGACGCTATGCGGTCTTATATCAAGGAATCATTGGAGAAGGGTCATATCAGACCATCCTCTTCACCCTTAGGTGCCGGTTTTTTCTTTGTGGCCAAAAAAGATGGTTCATTAAGGCCGTGTATTGATTATCGTCTCTTGAACAATATTACTGTGAAATATCAATACCCGTTACTAGTGTTGAGCATTCCGATACCGCAAGTATCGGGTATCGGCCGATATTCGCGTTATCGGAATTCCGATACTTAATTCCGATACTTTTTCCATATCGTATACCGGAATCGGAAGTTCCCATAATTCTTTGAGAGGCAATGTGATTTTAGTCAGCCAATGAGGAATCCTACGAAGTGTGGGCACATCCTGTAATGCTGCGGTCATCTTAACTAATGGCATGGCTGTGATTGGCTGCTGAAATGATGTCAGAATGCACTATAAAAGGCGCCGCCGCCATTTTAGCGTCACTGTGCTGTGAACTCAGTAAGGGACAGAACGCTACTCTGCTCACTCTGAGGGACAGTTAGATATAGCGATTTTGTGTACTACTGTGCTTGAGGCAGGCTAGTTTACCAACCGCTGTGTAAAGCTTCATTTTGCCAGTGTTGTTTTAACAGCTCTGTGCAAGGTGTGTGTGTGACAGTGCAGGTGACGCTGCAGTTTGCTCTGCATCCACCGCTGTTTGTAGGCATCTGCACGTGTCACTGACTCTTTTTTTTTTTTATTTTATTTAGTGGAATTGGTGCAGCTCCATTATATTAGAAAAAAATCAAATCTATTAGTGTGACGTGCTTCCATCCGTATACAATACATTGGTTGCAAACACTATAGAAGTACACAAAGGAGCTTTTCACAGATAGTGAATAGTTGTGTTTCAGTGTTCACTGCAGTCTGTGAGGTTTTGATTTTTTGAGTGCAGATCACGCTCCAGTTAGTTCTTCAACCACTGCTGGTTGTAGTCTGCTGAGCGTGTGTCACTGCCTCATCCTTCACATTTTTCTCTAATTGGTGCTGCTCCATTTTAGTGGAAAAAAATCTAATCTATTAGTGTGACGCGCTTCCATCCGTATACAATACATTGGTTGCAAACACTATAGAAGTACACAAAGGAGCTTTTCACAGATAGTGAATAGTTGTGTTTCAGTGTTCACTGTAGTCTGTGAGCTTTTCATTTTGTGAGTGCAGATTACGCTCCAGTTTGTACTTCAACCACTGCCGGTTGTAGTCTGCTGAGCGTGTGTCACTGCCTCATCCTTCACATTTTTCTCTAATTGGTGCTGCTCCATTTTAGTGGAAAAAAATCTAATCTATTAGTGTGACGCGCTTCCATCCGTATACAATACATTGGTTGCAAACACTATAGAAGTACACAAAGGAGCTTTTCACAGATAGTGAATAGTTGTGTTTCAGTGTTCACTGTAGTCTGTGAGCTTTTCATTTTGTGAGTGCAGATTACGCTCCAGTTTGTACTTCAACCACTGCCGGTTGTAGTCTGCTGAGCGTGTGTCACTGCCTCATCCTTCACATTTTTCTCTAATTGGTGCTGCTCCATTTTAGTGGAAAAAAATCTAATCTATTAGTGTGACGCGCTTCCATCCGTATACAATACATTGGTTGCAAACACTATAGAAGTACACAAAGGAGCTTTTCACAGATAGTGAATAGTTGTGTTTCAGTGTTCACTGTAGTCTGTGAGCTTTTCATTTTGTGAGTGCAGATTACGCTCCAGTTTGTACTTCAACCACTGCCGGTTGTAGTCTGCTGAGCGTGTGTCACTGCCTCATCCTTCACATTTTTCTCTAATTGGTGCTGCTCCATTTTAGTGGAAAAAAATCTAATCTATTAGTGTGACGCGCTTCCATCCGTATACAATACATTGGTTGCAAACACTATAGAAGTACATAAAGGAGCTTTTCACAGATAGTGAATAGTTGTGTTTCAGTGTTCACTGTAGTCTGTGAGCTTTTCATTTTGTGAGTGCAGATTACGCTCCAGTTTGTACTTCAACCACTGCCGGTTGTAGTCTGCTGAGCGTGTGTCACTGCCTCATCCTTCACATTTTTCTCTAATTGGTGCTGCTCCATTTTAGTGGAAAAAAATCTAATCTATTAGTGTGACGCGCTTCCATCCGTATACAATACATTGGTTGCAAACACTATAGAAGTACACAAAGGAGCTTTTCACAGATAGTGAATAGTTGTGTTTCAGTGTTCACTGTAGTCTGTGAGCTTTTCATTTTGTGAGTGCAGATTACGCTCCAGTTTGTACTTCAACCACTGCCGGTTGTAGTCTGCTGAGCGTGTGTCACTGCCTCATCCTTCACATTTTTCTCTAATTGGTGCTGCTCCATTTTAGTGGAAAAAAATCTAATCTATTAGTGTGACGCGCTTCCATCCGTATACAATACATTGGTTGCAAACACTATAGAAGTACACAAAGGAGCTTTTCACAGATAGTGAATAGTTGTGTTTCAGTGTTCACTGTAGTCTGTGAGCTTTTCATTTTGTGAGTGCAGATTACGCTCCAGTTTGTACTTCAACCACTGCCGGTTGTAGTCTGCTGAGCGTGTGTCACTGCCTCATCCTTCACATTTTTCTCTAATTGGTGCTGCTCCATTTTAGTGGAAAAAAATCTAATCTATTAGTGTGACGCGCTTCCATCCGTATACAATACATTGGTTGCAAACACTATAGAAGTACACAAAGGAGCTTTTCACAGATAGTGAATAGTTGTGTTTCAGTGTTCACTGTAGTCTG
The DNA here is from genome assembly GCA_033576555.1 of Oophaga sylvatica. Classification (NCBI taxonomy): domain Eukaryota; kingdom Metazoa; phylum Chordata; class Amphibia; order Anura; family Dendrobatidae; genus Oophaga; species Oophaga sylvatica. Next base: position 34,179 of record JARQOD010008670.1, read on the forward strand.
TGAGCTTTTCATTTTGTGAGTGCAGATTACGCTCCAGTTTGTACTTCAACCACTGCCGGTTGTAGTCTGCTGAGCGTGTGTCACTGCCTCATCCTTCACATTTTTCTCTAATTGGTGCTGCTCCATTTTAGTGGAAAAAAATCTAATCTATTAGTGTGACGCGCTTCCATCCGTATACAATACATTGGTTGCAAACACTATAGAAGTACACAAAGGGGCCTTTCACAGATACTGAACAGTTGTCTGCAGGGTTCACTGTAGTCTGTGAGGAATAACCACACTTAGGCCTTAACTTTTCTGACTTTCTTTATCAATCTACCAAGATGAAGAAGTCAGTGAGTAAGGCACGTGGTCGTGGTCGAGGCCGTGGATTTGCAGCAGGGAGAGGACGTGGGGATTCTGTGGCTGCTGCCGCACCCAGTGACACGCATCCACCCTTTTCCCCGGAGCTTCCTTTTATGCGCACTTTTGTAGACTCAGCGACCCCCCCCGCTGCGTGAAGAACAAATTGAAGCCG